>PVKZ01002232.1:0-250325 GCA_004027375.1 Macroglossus sobrinus | reverse complement strand
AAGGAAGGAAGGAAGGAAGGAAGGAAGGAAGGAAGGAAGGAAGGAAGGAAGGAAGGAAAGAAGGAAGGAAGGAAAGAAGGAAGGAAGGAAGGAAAAAAAGAATAAAGAAAGGGCTTGCCTTTCTTTAAAAGCTGGAAAAATGTGTACCAAATATAGAAAAACTGCTGTGCTCTTACTGATTTGAAGCTGCTTCTATTTGAGCCAGAAAAGTTGAAACCTGGCGAAGTACTTTTGCATTCTCAGATGTTTTGGAGTCTCTCAAGACAAGAGGGCAGGCAAGGAGAAGTGCTATTTCCAAGTGCAGCTGTTTCAACAGCTCACTGTCTGCATAACAGTCGCTGTTACCCAGGGCCACCTCCCCACCTGAACTAAGTAGGCTTGCTGTCCTAAGTCTGCTACCGCCTCTAAGTCCTGAGCTTTTCTAAGACATATGGCAGAAATGTGGAAATTGTCTTCCAAATAGTACAAGACAGAAAAGGGGGCTGGGGGGGAAGAAGAAGCAAAATCAAGCTATTGAAACTGTATACAGGACACGTTTTCACACTAATCCAGTGCCCCTGTAACAAAGGACAGAACACTATGGGATAATTACTATGGATTATTATTACAGTTCCTAAAGCAAAAGAACAAAAAAAAATCACAAAAGACATATTACACACAAAGATTTCTAAAGCTTTAAAATCATATGGTCTTTGGTGTTGGTTCCTATGGAGTTGCGGGTAATGCCCTAAGTGAGCAGGACAGATGCAAACACAAAAAAAATCACAATAAACCTGAAATTCTCTCCTGTCATGGTGCTTACTGCCTTTTATTTCACAAACAAAAGTAGTTGAGAAACAGCTAAATAGTTATTCATCTTGAAGAGCCAACCTAAAATGCTGACTGCCCCAGGGCTGTCTACCCCTTCCCCCTGAATAACAACTACAAAAATTATATAAATAAAAAATAGCAAGAAACTCAAACTCAGCCACACTTGTTTTAGAATGTGGCAGAGAAGGCTTGATGGGAAAGAGGAGCCAGAGAAAAACTTCTTGGGAACACAGATTTACAGCTCAGGCCACTGTCCCTGCAGTGGGGAAAGGGGCCAGCACGGCAGCCCGGTCACTGAGTCTGAAGTTTACAGAAACAAGGAGTGTGGATGGCTGCAAGAAAACATTCACCAAAACACATTTTTACAGGAATGCGGCTATAAGGTTATGGAACAGCCAGCGTGGATTGTGCTGTGCTTTTTGCCTTTCCGAAGAAGACAGTGCTTTCCTCCAGGATGAGAAGGGCAGATAGATACTGGTTGGTCCCAGGCACTTAAGCAAACTGGTCAAGGAGGGCCATAGTTATGAGAACACAGGTGTCACGAATCCGGCTCAGCTTGCATTGGGAAGAGGCTGGTGCTTACCTATCTGGGACAATGGCAATGACTGGAGACCCTGGGATTTCCCTGAGAGTCTCTGAGACAATAAGCCTGGACCTTTTTTGAGCTGGCAGCCATGGGCTCTTCCCTTGAATCACCTATGATTCCAGAATAATTTGTTCTACATGTGGCAAAGCCAGTACCATAGAGAGAGAGAAAAAAAAAAGAAAAAAAACCTATGTTTTTTTTTAAACATAAATTTTTGTTAAATTTATGCTCGAAACGCTGCTGTTTTAAGGTCTTTCTTGAGATGTGAAGGCAAAGGATGATGAGAAGCCTGGAGTTGGCAAGAGATGTTCACTCATGAGCCCTAAACCCAAGATCCCTTAAAACAAGAGTGACCCAGACAGAAACTACTGACTCCTGTTTCTCATCAGACTCCTAAAATCACCGATTTCTGCACTAAAGATTCAAACTGAGGTCAGGGCAAGAAAGCAATTTGTTTGACTCAAGCCCTTGCAAATTACTCCCAAATAATTTACTTGGTCTCAGCTTTGGCTGCCTTAGGTATTCTGAGGATTCCAAGAATTATTTTATTTTTCCATTAGAGGGCTCTCCACTCTCCTTTCAAGGAAAAACATTCTATCTGCCAGCCAACTTCTTTCCAGGAATGGGAAAGAGAGGAGGAGGACCTGTGGAAAGGAGGACAGCTTATTTCCAGAAGGAATTCCAAATCCCCAGGGCTGACTGGCATATCAGAGCACAGCAGAGCCACAGACACATCTTAAGAAAAGGGTTCTTTAGGGCCATAAGACAGTGGATTCCTGAGAAGCCTCAAGCACCAGGGGAGAGGGTGCAGTTCAGGGAAGGGCACAGCTTATATACCCATTTCCTGAGTCCATGGTCCACCAGCAGCCCTCTGAGGTGTACCTTAGCTAGAGAAAACAAGCTAAGGAAAAACTGCAAGACACAAAACACATATTTCTGTGTTTTTAGTATCTAAATAACAATAGAAAAAAGAAACCGAATAAAATGGCTCTAAAGAACACCTTCCTAAAAGAACAAGTTAGAGTTTTATTTAAATCACTTCATGACAAGCAGTCTACCAGAGTTCTCGCTGTTCTGTTCGAGGGCCACACTCCCCTCCCTCCCAATCCTTCCTGAGCAGGACAGTTTAACAGACACCCATGGCCCAAAGATGAGGAGGGGCCCTAAAATGCGGAAGGGCCCGCAGCTTGGGCTGAGCATTCTCAGCCTCTCCAGCACCTCCCAATACCTTCCCCATCCCTAGCAAACAGCAATTCCATTCTTCCAGTCACCAAGCCAAACGTCTTAGGGTCCACCTTGACCTCTCTCTTCCACTCATAATCCACATCCAATCTGTCAGCAAATCCTCTTAGTCATCTGCAAAATATGTCTCAAATCCAGCCCCTTCTCACATCCCCGCTACCCTGGTCCGAGCTGCCATCATCTTGCCTGGATTTGGGCAACAGCCTCCTGATGGTTTTTGCCTCACCTCCCTGCACTGAAGTCTCAAAAAGCAGCCAAAGTGACTTCTGGAAACCCAGCTCGCATGACGCCACTCCTCCAGTGACTTCCATCTCTCCTGGAATCAACGCTAAAGTCTGCATGATGGGTGCTGGTCTTCTCTCTTTGGACCTCAGCTCCTACTCACCACCTACTCACTCCCTCCTGAAAGGGCCCCTTGCTCCTCCAACAACAACTAATCAGGCAGATTATGCATTTTTCTGTTCATTCTGCTTGGAGCCTTCTTGCCCCAGAAATCCACACAGCAGATCTTTCTTTCCTCAGAGCTTTTGCTTCTCGGTGGGGCCCTCCCTAACCATTCTGTTTAAAGTGTGCCCACCACACATCTCCCATCTTTTGTCTCTACCTTATTGTTCTCCAAAGTAGTTTTGATCATCTTCTGACACACTACATAATTCACATATTTATTTATTGTCTTTCTCCCCAGCTCGGATGAGAGTGCCACAAGATCAGGGACTTTTGAATGCTTTGATGATCATTATGTGCTCAATATCAAGAGCAGTTTCTAGCACAGGGCAAGTGTCCAAAAATTTATTGAAGATGAGTGAGTGAACTTTCAGATCCCTAACTGCCAGGAGGCTCATCAATGCCATACCTATAAAATCATCCGGCTGCCTAACCTGTGGTCACCTTGGTCTTGGAGTTTGAGTTTCAGCTGAATTCCATTTCTCCCACGGGTCCTGAGGCCCAGAAGAAACAGCATTTTGCATTATAATATAAATGGAAGGGTTTGGCTGGTTTGGGGAGAAAAGAATAGAGGCCTCTTGAGAGGGGCCAGTCAAGACCAAATTAGAGTCTTTTCCCTAAGGCTTAGGAGGCTAAAAGCCTGGGGAGTGCCATCCACTGTTAGCTCTCTTCAGAGCTCCTCTCCCTTGGCATCCACCCCCCACACACACACCCCTTGTAGCCAGCCACGTGTCTGGGGAAACTGAGATGAGCACACAGTCACACCCAACACTGTGCAGAGGCACTGGGCAGGCACAAAGCCCAGAGATGCCGGCTTCCTCCAGGCATTACTCCTTCTCCATGTCCGCTGTTCAGATTCTCCCTCCTCCTGAGGCGGGCGGGGGTGGGGGGGGCGCGGTGTCCTGGGGAAGGGACAAATCCCTTACACCTGAGAGCCCAAGATCAGCCAGAAACGCTAAAGTACCTTTTCCCACCCTGGCGTACATTTTGACAAGCGAATAAATGCTCCCCAGTAGGCAATAACAAGGAGAAGTCTGAATTAAAAGAACTTGCCAATTTGAAAAGAAATGCCATTCTATGTGACTCCACTCTATTCTGTTACCAATAAAACACTTAAAGATGCTATTCATGCAGACATAAAGTGCTAATGGCCACTTGTTAACATGTTTCATAATGCTAATATTTCCCTCTGATTTCCGACAGTTCTTTTTTTTCCTTTCTCCTTTTTTGGAGCTATTTTAAGTTAACAGAGCACTAATCTGATTTGAAACTGAAGGCTTAAAGAGCTATACTCTACATAACTGCACTATTAATGACAACCATTGCTTTACATGTTGCACCGTTTCATGAAAACAATCATCGCTCAGTCAACGGATTTTCCAAGCCATAGAAAAGCTGTAATAAGTTGAAAATGCAGTAGGCATAGAAGAAGCTCATAATGTAAGACAATGGTGGAGAAAGGTGCCATCAATTCTTCTCTAAGCTTTGTGCACTCTGTTCCCATGAAGGCAAGAAGAAAAGGTAAAGCAAATGAGATTATTTTTTTCCAAAACAAACAAATAAGAATGTGAGGTGCTTCACCTGCTACACTCAACTCACCAAGCTGGCCTTCTAGTAGTAACTGGGATGAGTGTTCAAAGGCAAAAGAATATGGCTCAGTGTTTAGTACTAACTGGGCCAAAGATACAGTAAGTAACTCTTCCCAGGAAACACGGTGTCTTAGTGACTCCAAAATTAATATGTATGCAGACCTGGCCCTGCAACTTTATCCAAACAACTAGAAGGCTAAAAAACCATAAAGTGGGAACTGCAAAGGAAGCTTTGTGCCCACCTTCCCTGGAGAGGAAGCCCGCTCACCTAGGATGCTTTAAAGAGGGAAATTCGGAAGGGAACTAGAGGCCCACCTACAACGCTGTTGAGTTGCCAAAGGTGGCTGGCTGCCTGATGTGCTAGAAAATGCATGGGTTTGAGATTCAGAAATACCTATTTGGGTTTGTGGCTGAGCTCTGCGAGGTAGCTGGGTGGCATGAGCAAGTCATTTTACTTCTCCTAGACTGTGTACTTCAGATTTTCTGGCTCTCAGGTATAGAATTTGCACCGCCCCCCGCCCCAACAGCCCCAATACTCCTTTCTTCCCACTGACCTGTCTCCCAATAATAAAGTCAGCTTCACAAGAGAGGATGTTCCTAGTCTCTTTCAACTCTGCATCTCCAGAACCCAACACATGGCTGGGCATAAAGTAAATGCTCAGTAAACATGTGTTGAATAAAACAATGAGCTTAGATGGCATCTGCTTCTCCTCTCAGTTCTAATTCTTTAGTCTTATAAAAATGAAAGCCCCCAATAACTTCACGTTGCTTATCTAATCTAAGAGGCATCAATAATGTAAGCATCAGGGCAGCCTTAGGTTACTTGAAATTGGTTCAGAGCCTGGAGAGGATCACAGTCTCCTGAAGACAGTTTATTTTTTTTTTCAGTTTCTCAACTATGGGTCCCCTTTAACAGGCACAGGAGAGCAGGTAGGTTTTACTGAAACACACATCTAAAGTGAAGAAATAAACTTGACCATGTTGCCCACCCACATGACATCTATTTGGATGATACAAGGAGAAAGAAGTTTTACTCATTGGCCATCTCAGAGATGAATCACAACCAAAAACACCCAGGGCAGAGCTGACAAGTTACACTTGACCACACCAGCACCTTTGGTTATCCTTGAGGAAGGCAGAGAAAGGTGAGCCCACAAAACAGTCACCTTTGAGAAGAGCTTTGGAAATAGGCAGGACTCGCCCCCATCCCGCCCCCACCGTAATCCACTGGCTATAGTGCCTCTGAGGGGAAGTGAATTACTTTCTCTCACACTCACAACTCTTTGAAGGTCTCTCTCCTGGGAGGAGGATGCCCAGAGTCAGGGACTCACATGCTAGTTAGGTTTGAGGCACACCTCTATCATGCCCCAGTCCCCAATCTATGTAGTTAATACCACTCCAGGAGGGCAGAATGTTGGACAAAGTGTAGGTGAACTTAGTCTTAAGAGTGGCACTAGATGGAGTTCCTGCCCCGAGAGGCCCACTTCTCAGGGGCATTTGCTGCCAGATGGTAAGGGCAATGCTGCTAACATGTTCCCCTGAAGCCACTCTGCAGTAGAAGCCACTACCCAATGCCCTAAAACCAAGCACCCTATGTGAGTGGGTGCTGGGGTGCCTCACAAGGGGTGGGTGCTGGGTCAGCTTCTGGCCAGAGCTCCTGCTTATTCTCTCTTGTTGGATATTACCTTCAAGTCCTGCCAGGATCTTACCTGTCCTGCCCTCTCCCGGGGAGCTGGCCTGCTCACTCCCACCTACAACAGAAAAGATTCTTCCTGGGCCAGGACAGAAAGTCTCCACCACAACCAATACTCCCCTCATGCTGGCATTGGAGAAATTAGAAGTGAGGGCCTGCCCTAGAACTGAGCACAGCTGGATCAGCACATACACAGGGATGCTTTGGGTGCTACAAATACCTGGGCGTTCAAAGGATGGGTGGCAGGTCTTCTCAACAAGCCAAAGACTCACTGCTTTCCACAGACAGGTACCTGCAGGGAAGAGAAGGTGTTCCCTGGCCTGTGGTAGGAAAAACACTTTAGACTTGGATTCCAGAGCCACTAACCTGAATTCTCTAAGATGCTATATTCCCAAAGAAAGAGGAGAGAATGGAAAAGGAGGGGAGGAGAGGGAAAGGGAGAAAGTTTAGACAGAAGGCTGGCCTGAGGAAAGGCAGGCAGGCAGATGGGTGGGCTGATCTAGGCTGTGGCTGAGGTAGTCACAGGGACCTCTAACCATACGAACCATTTCTTCCCAGACTTCTCTAAAGCATTTCCAGCCAACAGAGCTCCCCAAGGCTTTCCAAGGGGAATGCTTTTGTGCTGGACCACCTCTGGTTATACAGGTGGGAGCAGGTAAAAAGCAAATAGGAGAAAAGTCACAAATGAGCTAGAAGGCTATGGACTCCTGTGGCCACTAATGAAACAGCAGCTCTGAGCCTGGCCCTACTGCACAACCCGCTCCTGGACAGTCCTGGGACTTGGAGACCAGGACGTCTAAACATGAAATTAAATTGCTTTTTTCTTTTTTCTTATGAAAGAAATCAGAGTTGTACAAGTAAATCTAGTTGGTCTGGATGATTCTTCACAACACGTTGAAAAAGTTTACACTGTAAAGAGTCAGTGAATTCCACTGATTAGAGAGGATTTCCTTACTCAAATATCCAAGGTCTTGCATGCACATACACCACAGAGAAAGAGAGAGGAGAGAGAGAATGAATCACCATTTAAACTCAGCCCTGCATCAGCCAAAGCTACCAGGAAGAAAGCAGGGCTCAGTCCTTTCTGAACACAGGCCATGTTCTCTTTGGTATGTTCTGGGCTGATTACATGATGCCGCTCCCAGCTTCCCACACCCCTAGGTGATCCCCTAGCTGCCCAGGCCCGAGGAGCCTCCCCAATACCAACTTCCAGGTGAGAATGGGCAGAAGCTGAAAGCAAAGAGCTCACTGCTTGGCCCAGAGAAAAGTCACTCAGGGAGGCAAAGCTGCAAAGACGCCAACCCCCTTTTTCATCTTGTCCAGAGGAAGAAAGGGGGAAAATAAACTCTCCCAGCCTTGGCACCTTCTCCACTACAGGGAGCCAAGGAATCCAATTCAAAGCCTAGCCTTTTCATTTTCAGTCAATCAGCCTGACTGAAGCATGAATTAAATACCTTATATAAACCACCATTATTTGGGGGCATAAAAATATAAAAAGCAAAATACAATCCCTGCCCTCAAAAAGGTTATAGTTTGTGGAGGAGAGAATACCAACACCCTGGGGGTAATGTGAAGAGCATTGATGCCCTCTCACCAAGCAACACTTCTGCCAAAGGGAGCACAGGAGTGGAAGCCACGACCCGATGGAGTCAAGCCTTCATCAGGCCCAGGCTCAGACACCCTCGGTAACCCGGAAGAGTGGCCTTGGAGACCCGGCCCGAGGGAGGCGCTATAGAAACGAGCGTTCAATATGTGCACATGGGAACTACCTCTTTCTTCCTTGAAACACGACCCAGGGCTTTCAGGCCAGGAGGATGTTGGGGTGAACTGAGAGGCAGATGGAAGCGGGCCTGACAAAGACAGCAGGGGTTTCTGGCCCACTCTTGATCCCCCAACTTCCCAGCTTACCCATGTCTGCTCCCGCCTTGAGACTGGAGGCAGAAGTTCCCAAGCCACTTAGCCCACTGTGAGGTCATGCCGCGGGGATTACCGAGTCACCTCTGGGCAGGGCAGAACAGAAAGTAAGCAAGTCAGTCCGAGAAAGTTCCAGTCGAGGGATGTTCTCTGGGCTGCACTGGGCCAACACCCACGAAGGGGTCACAGGCTACAAACAGCCTGGAGTCTGAAGGGCAGGTGGCCTCTCCTCTCACTAATTTACTTATGTCTCAACTGATTGAACTGGGGTACAAAAAAAGGAAGGCAAGGATTGAATATCGAGCCTTGTGACTATAAGCCTGCTATTACTCATGCCATATTTGTGTGCTCTGAAATGCTTTCCCATGTCTGTTATGCTTTTCCTATCATCCTACACACTCACTGTCACCTCTCCTCACTCCAGCACACAGAAAAGATGTGCTTATCATGTGGACATGAGTTTTGTTTTGCTATTAAACACAATGACCAGTTTCTACTATAATATTGCGCAGGAGACTCAAAAAAGACTTGGCTCTGCTGCCTCAAGGGGAATCTGGGCTCTACTCCTCCAAAACCTGTGTTCTCCAGATGTCACTGGAAAGTTATGAACAGCTCTCTTCTCAGCAGTAAGTGAGGCAAGAAAGGCCACTCACTGTATTCCTCAGCCTCCATGAAGTTGTCACTGGGAGAGGAGCCAAGAGGGAGGAAGCACCTTCAGAGACAGGATCATAACTCTCCATCACCTGGTGAAGCAGATAGGTGGTCAGAAAACTTGGGATAAGAATGGAAAATAAAGTTCAGTATGAACAAGGACAGAGAGGGTGGTCTAGGCGGGGAGAGCTGCGGCATCAATATGGTTGGGAGTGAAAGTTTAATTGCACTCAAAGATGGCTGACAAAGATCTAGGAGTCCTAGTGAACCTCAAGCTGAGCATGAGTCATCAATGAAGCACTGTTTTTTTAAAGAGCAAGCAAGATACCCAGTGCAGATCTATGAGTAAGGAGTGTAGACAGCACGAAGGTATCTTGCTGTTGTACTCTGCAGTAATCAAACTAGTGTTTGAGTAAAAGATCTGGAGAACAAGGAGGTTCTAAAGAGAGGTATTAAAACAATAAGATAATCAATCTATGAGATCAAGTTCAGGGAATCAAGATTATTTAGAAAGGAGCAGTGGCAGGGAGTAGAGAAAAGAATTCTAAAATATGAGGGGTTTTAGCCCAAAGCTGCTAATAAGATACTCTATCTTCTCTGGACTAAAGAGAAAATAGGTCTAAACCAAAACATAAGAGATTTAAGGTAGACAAAAGGAAGGACTTCCTGCTATTGAGCGATGTCTTTAAAACTGGAACCCATGTGGGGTGAAGAGGTTGGGCTGGCCAGTTCACAAGACCGTCTGCCCCTAAGAGGTATGGGTTCCATCATCACCCCAACTCCATCACCCCACACGTCCACTGATTTGCATAAAGACATCAACCTGTTCCATGTGCACCCAGTGAAAACCTCAGAACTGCCACACTGTGAGGCCCTATTGGGAAACAAGGCAAAGGACACGGGTATAGAAAAAGGTGCAATGAAAGGCGAAGCAATTCAATCATTCTCTGCAATGGCCAGGTGGTTGGGTATTTCGTTGTTTGGGTTTTACCACAGAATCCCTAGGTTAACATTGCCCAGAAAGTTCCAGAATACACATCAGCAAAGCTCCAGTTCAAAAAGGTAATCCAGCTCTCACAGTAAAAGCATTGGGAGTAGTATAAGTTTCTCGGCAGAGGCACAAGAAGTGACCCTGTGTCTTGCTGGGCAAGGAGAGGCTGTAAGAGCTGGTACAGTGAGCCAGGATACTCATGTGAGACCCCGGCTCTAGGCCACTTCTATCACTGCCTAGTGAGTGGCCTCAGGGACATCACATCCCTCTCAGCCTCAACCTTCCTCATCTGTAAAATGAGAGAGTGAACAATAGGACTCCATGAACCTATGTCTACACAGACAACAGTAAACACCAACTTCCCCCTTTCACGAAGGAAAATGCCTATGCTCAAAGACCTATACTGTCTTCTGTGATTCCTCAGACACTCTGGTCAACGAAGAACAAGAGGCTTGTCCCAAAGTCAATTTTAAGGGAAGAGAGAAGTTCTTTTAGGATACTTTAAAATAACTACTGGGATCTAGCTCTCTTAATTTAAGAAAATAGGAAATTAAGCCCAGTTTTTCTCTATCCAGATTCCCTACGACAGGGCTGGGCCTGAAATCACCTGGTCTCATTCCCTCCTCAGCGTCTGCTGAGCTCCCTCCCACACTATACAAGGCATCAGAGAACTGGAACAGACCTTCAGTTCTGCATGGGTGTGTTGCAGCCTGTCATGAAGTGAGTCCAAAGAATTTTGTTACTACTTAGTACTAATAAAATTGATTCTTGTTAAAGCAGACTCAAGATTGTGCCTGTAAAATGATATTCCAACTCACCTGAATTTCAATATGTTTACTCAAGTGGAGAGTAAGAGGCAGGGCCCAGCCAGAAATTGCACGTGGGAGGCCATCACACATGAAAATGTCAGTTTCTCACATGCACAGACAAGGGGGGAACAAGGCAAGAAGCATCTAGATCAATCTGAGAATTATCACACACCAGAGGTGAGTGAGCCCATCAGAGTGTGTTGAGGAAATTTTAGGAGACTATTTATCATTGCAAAGTTCCCTTAAAAGTCCATCCAGAACCAGAATGTAAGAGGGGGTGCCACAGAGCATCCTGAGGACCCAGCAGTTACTATTCAGGCTCAAGAAAGGCTGGACAGACCCCATCAACATGCTGTGGTGTGATGGGCAAAGGTGAAGACACAGTCGTTCACAGTAGCTCATGAGGCCACTTATAGACATGCTGTCATTTAAGTTGAGACCTAAAGCCATGGAACACACCAAATCTTTCTCTCTACAATTCACAGCAAAAGGAGAGTCCATTCTTTAAAAGAGCTTTGGTGTACATCTCTCAACCTTTGAGAGAAAATGAAAAGACTTGGGATTCCTCAATCCTGGTAGGTTATCCCAGCCAAGAAGTTTCTTGTCTCCCAAATACACCAAGGGCCCCTTTCAAATACAGGCTACCAAAAAAGAAGTAGGTGTGAAAGTGGGGCCAGAAAGAGAAACTAAGGACTGAATGTGCTCAGTATGTGGGGATCAACATTTTTAAGGCATTTGAGGCCTTTTTTTATTCTATAACCTCTACATTGAGAGCCATAAAACACAAAACATTACACCTGTCAGGTGCTGTGCCCCAAATTATCTCCAAGCAGCTGAAAGTCAGTACATCAGACTTTTAACAACGTGAAATTTAAAGATTAAAAACATGTTGGAACACTGACTTTATGCAGTGCCAAAAATGTGTCTATAACCTGTTAGGGGAGATGGGTGTGGTGCATCATAAGAGAAAGATGACAGCACTCATGCCTCAGAGAAAAAACAAGGTCCTCACTTACTTTCTCCCCTTCCCTCTGTCCTTCCTTCTTCCTGAGAGAAGTTCCTCCTGCAATCTGACATGCTTTGCAACAGCAGTAAGCCAGCAGCTGCAGAAAGTGAGGTTGGAACCAGTGGAATCTGGGCAGATTTCTGAGGCCAATTCTGTCCTGACACGTGAGGTCAAAGCCACCGGTTTAGACATTCCCGTGGGCATGGGAACGTGCTTATTCAGACAAAGGTTCCAGGTCACATTCTGCATTCTCCTGAATTACACCAATGACAACAAAACCCACTGAAAGCAAAGAGACACTTTTCATAGGGCACTGCCATTTGCTAATCTATAACTTAAGAATTCATGGCTATGCTTAATTAACTCTCCCTTGAAATGGAGTACTAAAAGTTTGCATCTACTTACTCTCCCCTCTCTCTCTGGCAGAAAAATCATGTCACTAGTAAGCAATTATTGTATCTCCTTCAAATAACTCAGCTTAAATTTTCATTTATGGCTGTATGTACATATGCACAAATGTATATCTGATGTAATATTATGTCTTTTTCTTTCCAAAAATTGAAAATTTTAGAAAGCCAAAGATCACATAATATACCTTGAATGGCATGCCCTATGGGTAGAAGCAAAAAGAAAAAAAAAAAAACCTTACAAAATTTCTGATGCAGGAATATTAAAAATTTCCTCAAAAGTTCCCTGGCAAATGGGTACCTCTTTAATTTTCACCCTTACAATAAATTCTTCTGCAGGTTTTGTTTATTTTGAGGAAACATTTCACTTATTTTTTCAAGACATGAGGTGTGAATGATGCAAAACAGTATTTGTATATGTAAACTGAATTATTTGCATAATGTATTACTAATCAGTGAGTAGAAATTCTAGAGTCTGAGTAACAGAAATCAAGTGCCACAGAATTATTTAAATTTAGATTAAAAAGCAAAGAGTATCGCCCTTTGGTGAAATAAAGTACACATTTGCATTCGGGTTATAAGAAAGAGAAACTAGTACCACAGAATTTTCTGAAGAATTTTAAATAAGTGATGTTGATGTATACTGCTTTGCTCTGACGCAACAATGTGAAGCATAAAGTCCTAAATTCACAGGCACAACTACACCCTGCATCAAGCACCAAGGAAAGCAAAGATATTTGCATCTAAAACAGCAGATCTGATCCCCATCCGGGTGACAGTCAGCCTGCTGGGCCCACAGAAATCTGAGATATAAAGCAGGATGGGGTGCAGCCAGACATTTTGCCTTCAATACCCCTTAATCAACTTGGTCACCACACTGCAATGAGGCCAGAAATCATCAGTGCTGTTCTGTTGGTTTCCATTGGTGTTTTTATGCAAGCTTAGCCCCTTCTTTGCAGAAAAACATTGACATGGATGTGCAAACAGTAGAAAGAGTAGTTAAGCTTTGAATATTCCTTTCTTCAACCAAACACAGTAAAACCAAGTTGGAGGAACTATTTGTTTGAACACACTCTTTTGGGAAGGGATGAAGAGAAAACGGAAGGGTAGCCCCATGGTCAGCCTCAGACAATGACATCTTCCTCATTCCCACAACAGTAGCCTGTCAGGTCACAAATCACTCAAGAATCACCTGCATGCTCAGAACTCCCAAAGGTGCACATGTGAGCACACACATGAGCACGCATTCTCATGCACATGAACGTGCACGTGCACACACACACACACACACACACACACACACACACACACACAGGTCCTTGAGGGTGCCGGGTTATATTTCTACAACAGCTGGTCCTATTGTGTACTGCCAGTGAAGCCAAACCAGCCTAAAATTTAATTTAATCTGCTGTAAACCCAAGTGTCATGCACTTAGATGGCAGCTAAAAGCACCACTCTCAGAAAACTGAGTGACACTTGCTAATAATAGCCTTTGCATGAAATGATCAGGAGCGGACATTTTGTAAAACCAGAGGGGCCTGTGCCTGGGAATGGCTCGGTGAGGCTGGTCTCGGCTTCCAGGCAGCAGATACGACAGAAGCAGGCCCACCCTGGCTCTGATGTGACTGGTTGCACTAAAACCACCAGTGACCTCGCTTTCGAGCTATTCAGTGATAGTCCTGCCTTTTGCTAAAGAGAATAAAATGCTTCTTTACAGCTGTGCAAAGGGGCTAATTGCACTGATTCCTTTCATCTTTGGGAGGCTGTGCTCCAGTCCTCCCTTGACTGTGTGTTGGCCCCTTCTTCCTTAGCATGTAGTCAGCCTTCTCTCAGGCAAACCATCTTTCTCAAAAAGCCAGGCTCAAACGACCACAGAAGGCCCTGTCCTAGGAAGTGAGCATTGTCCCCCTGTTTCTTCCCAACACCCACCTGAGGAAAAGAGGCACCTGTGCTGAAACTCAGTCAAGCTCCACCTCCAACTTTTCTTCATGCACTGAAAAAAAAATCATGAGATCTCTTTTCTTCCAGGAGAATGGAGCACAGTGCACAGTGCAGACTCTAAGACTACCCCTTAAC
The DNA here is from genome assembly GCA_004027375.1 of Macroglossus sobrinus. Taxonomy (NCBI): domain Eukaryota; kingdom Metazoa; phylum Chordata; class Mammalia; order Chiroptera; family Pteropodidae; genus Macroglossus; species Macroglossus sobrinus. The sequence goes on along the minus strand of PVKZ01002232.1, from coordinate 236,107 downwards.
AGTGAACTTTCCAGATACTAGACAGACTTCCCCTTACTACCTGAGTCAAACCCTTGGTGAGTAAATAACACCCATTGAATAATTCCATTTTGTTCTTTACCAGTCAGGCGGCATCTTTATTTTGGAGAAAATCTCATATACACAAAAGTAGTGAGAATGGTATAATTCAACTCCCAACTATGAATCATTCTGCTTCCACCACTAGCCATTCATGGCCAATCTTGTTTTATCTATAACCCTACCACCAACCCTGACTACTAGATTATTTACACTGATACCAGATATCCTATCATTTCATCAGTAAATACTTCAATATATATTTTCAAAAGATAAAAGATTTTTTTTCTTTAACCACAAAACCATTATCACACCTGAAAAAAATTAAGTTACAATAATTTCTTATCATTAAATAGGAGAGTTATTTTAGACTCAGAAATACTTCTTTCCATCCAAGTCATATTTTGGAAGATCCCTCCCATCAAGGCTCAAGACTGAGGCTGCCAGGGAAACCATTTGGAGAATCACACTCTCTAACAAGGGTCATAAAACCCTTATTTAAAGCCACCATGCACTTCAGCACAAACTCTTGCCCCTTGCAGTCCCTTGCATTATTGGGATTGCATGCACCCTCCAGGAGTTCCCTATGAGGGTTCTCACTCCTCTCGATGTCCCTCTAAGCCCGGAGCCTCCCCTGCTCCCCACCACATGTCCCATCACCCCATCGGGCAAGCAGGTGCACTCCCAATGTTCAGGACTTGTATTTATTTTTCTTCAAAGAAAGCGTTCTCCTGGATGGTTCTGCACAGAATTCATTCACAGAGCATGTCTTGGATACACAGCTGACTAGATATGTCAGTTATGTTCCAAATGGGTTTTCACAGGTCAAGGTTCTGCAGGCAAGAGCAAATACTATTTTTAAACAGGATAAGGTCACAATGCTTTTAGAGACAGTGAGGTCTACAATAAAACCTATTGATCAGCCTCTGGAACTAGTGCTCCAGAGAGACACGGAGATTGAAACAAAAATTGCCTGGCTGTTTTCTCTGTAGATTCAGTGGGTAAAAGCTTGTTGGTTTAATATAAAATGAGTAAGAAGTAACTGTGTACAGATTACTGAAGTCAATTTAACCAGATGCAGAGGCAGGTCACAGGAAATATACTCATGGCAGAACTCCAAAGAAGCAGACTTCAAGGCAACAAGTGTTAGAACTCCAAGAGAGACCAAGACCAGCTTCCTCATCACAGTGAAGGCAAAGGTACAGGCTGCCTGCTATCCATGAAGAGGCTTCAGACTGCTGTCCTTAAATTTGCAACACTGCCCTCCAGTCCAGGGCTACACAAAAAAACAGACTCCCAGAGACAAATAACATGACAAAAAGAGGCATGGATAACTTTTAAAACTATAATGAAAATGGAATCATGGTAAATTCTAAAAATCTTGCTATTCTTTCTCTCTATATACGTTTAGATATATATACATATATAGTGTATATATGTATAGATAAATTACACAGTACATGTATGTATGTATATATATGTGCATACATGTAGTACGTATAGATGTATAAATGTATATATATTTCTATAAATGTGCTATATCTTATAATAGTGTTGCTATATTTGAAATTTTTTTTCAAAAGAGAAAACAAGTCTTTTACAGGTGTATTACATAAGACTCCACTAAGAAACTTGCCAGTGAAAACTTGAAAAAAACTAAGGAATCATATGAACACATATGAGCCCAAGCAAGCGAATCGTCAAAGCACTAGAAAGTTATTTAACTAAACTGAAGTTTCATAGATTTACTCAGGTTTCAGCAGCAAACCCTAAATAATTTATTTAAGTCAAACAGGAGCTTTAAGTAAAGACATTAACATAATGGACTACCACATCTTAAACTTCAGCCAGAGATCTAAAACTTTGAAATCAATTATGTCCCCATAAATACCTCTCCATTATCAGTGGTGCTTGATTGTTTTGGAGACTCGGAACCACAGGAACTAGTGTGAAAACTGTAGGGTATCTTCATTTATCATCTGCTCCCATCTCACAGCCCAGCTCGAAAACAAAATATGCCACGGTAAACATAATCCATATATCACATTGTGACACAGCTGACCCCATTAGTGAGCCAAGACTGTCCTAGCAGCAGCATCCTATCATACATTACGAATACAGCAGCTGATACATTTGCACAATACAGTGAGGTGGGGGGGGGGGCGGAATACTGGGCTATGAAATCCTAAACTTCATATCTGAATACATATGTTGTCACCTAGGTCTTTGGCATGAATGTCATTGTGGTTTCCCTTCAGGTAATAACTGAGAGGAAAGTGGTACCTCTGGGTGGCTGCCATTCATTCCTTCTGTCCATTATCTTCCTTTGGTTTAGATTAGGACTAAACTTTTTCTTTTTCCTGTTTTTTTTTTCTCCCCCTAACACTTGTTTTTTGTGGGGAGTTTTTTCTTGCCAGAGATGAAGAGCATGCAAAATCTGCAATAGCTGATTATCAGTGCCCAAACAGAACACTCCTAAAAAAAATCCCCAAAACATTATAAAGAGGCAGTAATTTAAATAAATTACTTTTCTACTGAAGCTATAGGTCTCAAGAGCACCTCTGTCCTACAAGGAACATGTATTTCACAAATGATCCATTTCCCCCTTATTCTCAACATATGAGATAATAAAAGAAAGTTTTAAATAATCATTATCCAAAGACTAACTTTGAAGTGTTTATCAACATGCTTCTGAAAACATTATTTTCTATCTAATTTAACACAAGATATAAGTGATATCTGCTGGACAGAGTGGAAAACAGAAACATCCGTACTAAAAGTCAATGATAAACACCAAGTTTAGAAAAATGGATTGCAAACATCACATGTTCCAGAACAGGCCATATGCTTTTACCTACATGATGAATAAAAAAGAACATTTTCCCTCAATTTATGCTGTCTTCAACACTAACAGAGGGAGAGTTCTTCTAAACATGTTGCATAGAATGCCTTTAACAAGCAAGAATTTGTAACTCCAAGAACTCAGCATATGTAGGCTATGTCCATACAGAGAAACCAGCTTTTGGGGGAGGAAAAAGGAAAATATCACTGAATTCAGTCAGTTAATTGAATTTAAAATACCTGGTTGTTTGAGTTCAACTGATTTCTTTGTCAAATGTATTTCCATTTTAATATAGCTAGAGTTGCCCAAAAAAGCAAGCTTGGAGAAAATACACATTACACTTCTTAGAGTTTACAAAAAAAAAAAAAAAAAAGCCAGCTTGTAACAATTAAAAGATGAAGAAATCTTATACGGCTGGAAAATTCTGTGAATTGTCACCATTCCATTATATAATGCTTCAGTTTTGCTTCTAGCAATTTGAAAGTTGCTCTTAAGCTTTCTGCTGAGGGGTCATGAGCTCCAACCTTAATCCCCCCCATAGCTCTATCTTTGAGGCAAATCAAGAAAATATTCTGCCCTCTTTGCAGGTGAGCGCCATTCATCAGCTAAATAAATTAATCCACCTGCCTGTGTGTCCAGAGTATGCTAGGACACGGTGGGAGCTCAGAGACCCACCCTGTCCAAACTACCCATTTTATAAATGAGGAAGCTAAGATGCCAAGAGGTGAAGGCAAGCCAAGGTTTCACAGCTCGGAGTCAGAACCTGGTTCCCAGACGTGTCTTTCCACAATCATTAAAATTCTAAGTTTGGTTCTAGAAGAATCCCTCAAGACCTCAATCCTTCTCCCTACCCCCAAACCAGTCTTGGTAATTTTTTCACTGCCTTCAAGGAAGAGTTAGTGTCTAGCTTTAAGGACTTTACAAATGTTTATTTTATTTCTCTTTTTATTTTTTACTTTATTGTTTGATAATCAAAAATTATTTATCGGGGGTGGCTCCACAGTGTAGTGGTCAGCTCGTCTGCTTTTCACGCCCCGGGTGGAGCCATGGACCATATCCCGGTGTGCTAAGGCCTGGGTGCACGCAGCAAGTGTGTGGGAGGTGATGCCCCGCCTTCAAAGATTTAGTTCTTAAGGGGAAACGACAACATCCATAAATCAGGGGTAGAAGTGTGTGGGGGGAGGGAGGGGAATTAAAGAGGGAAAAAAATTATCATCATACTCTCAATTAGGTTGTCTTCCCATCTCAGGCAGTGTTATTTCCTAGTGGAGAATGGCAGCATGTTTGGAAATAATGTTTATAATAATGTTTATAATAAACATTAAATAATGTTTTAAATAAACATTATGATTTCTTTTGTAACAAAAATTATTTCACACTCTAGATACAAAACAGGTACCGTTTCTCTCACCCTCAACTTCTACAAAATCTAGATTAGATCGAATTCAGAACATAGTGAAAATCCTACATTTCAGGATGAGGTGTTCTAGCAGAATGCTCTTGGTTGGCTATAGTTTGCTTTTTCCTTCCCAAAAGATTTTTAAATAGTTTTCATTTCTAAAAGAATTTCAACTTCAGATTATACTGATGCCAAAGTCTCTATACATCTATACATCTAATTGATCAATAAATAAGACAAACAAAGCGGCATATGTTTATCCTTCACCATTTGGGAGGTGTACACTAATTACTGCAGATTGTCTCCTATGCATGTCCCCCTCATAGCAGACAGCAGTGCTCAAAAGGGTCCACAAAATAAAAATGTATGGGGTAATTAAATAGATATTTATAATTAGAACTTAATAATTTGCATCAGGGACAAATGAGCTCTGATTTTAAACTGCAGTGCATTTAGATTAGCCCAAAGATACTGTAATTTGATGGTTTATAGGCCTCCTCTCAGATTATGAAATACCAAGCCTTCCAATACGGCGCATCTGTGTCAGGAGTGTGTTAAAGAAGAAGATGCAATGAAAATGTTTGACAACGTGAAAGCAGCCATAAATTACATGACAACTGTGTAAAAGTCATGATGAAACAAATAAAGGGCTGACCTATAATGCGTCTGATTCATTGTGACACACAGAACTCCCTGCACTAATCTCTGCCCAGCCAACGCATTCTTAAGCGGGGAACTACTTAGCACCAGGAACACTGTAAATTATCACTAGTCAACAGCATTGATTTTTAGTCGACATTTCAATCAGGTTGAAGTAGAAATACTACCCAGCTCATCTAACAGCCTCTTAACCAGTCCACTGCCACTCTGCGGTCTCCTCAGTTATGGCTTTGTTAAATTTCCATTGCTCTCGCCATTCAATATTTATTATAGTGTCGCCACATCCAGGCACTTGGCCTGTAGGGTCACCGGCCTGCCTCTTGGGACATTAAATTCGTGCTTTCCTTAACGAAGGCAGAACCAAAATAGAAAAGAAACAAAAAATTAGAGAGCTGGCTTGATTTTTCAAGAGAATGGAGAGAAAACTGGGGAAAGGGGGTGGGATGGGGTCTAAGACAATGGTATTCCTTTTATCATTTCAGCTTTTCAGTCTAGGAGTCCCAGCAAATAAAATTCTGAACTTCTCTTCTGGGGAGATCAGGGACTACCTGATCTCCTGCAGTCTTGACCCTGGGATATGGAGAGGCAATGTGGGAAGTCAAGAGAAGAGGTGAGAGAAAAGGAAGCAAAAATGCCAGTCCCAGGGCAGAGTAAAAATTGCAGTGGAAGGTTTGGAGTTCTTTACCTGCATGTTTTCTCAGCAGCCACCTCACCCCCAGCCCCAATTCATAAGACCATCTGGACCCAAGCAAGTGAAAATCTCCTTTGGTTCAAACAGAAAGGCTTGCCACGTGAGCAGAGCTCCCAGCGGACTCTTATCAGTGCTAGGGACAACTCTTCAGCTACCCCATGGGGTCTTTGCACACAGTAGGTGCCTCCTAACTACCAACTGATTCTGAGATTACATAAATGGAGGTCTATGGTGGCCCAGCAAATTTGAAAGAATGGGTAATAAAAGGAAAACATGGACATTTGGTTTTGGAATACATTACATAATCCCTGTGCAATGAACCTCAGGTCTTGCTTCAGCAAATATTAATGGTGTCAGAGCAGCCTGTGGAGTGACTGGGGGAGGCCACCATGCAGTTGAAAACTTGCCTCAGGGAAAGTCACATGTGGATCATATGAAGTTGTTGACAGTAGTTTCCATTCAAATGTTCCCTCAAGTCTCCTCTCATGTCTTCCAGACTTGCCTTACCACAGCACTGGTGCCGCCAGAAACAAAAACCGTGATGCAGACTGTTACTCCTAGCACCCATTGTCCCCAGCACCCCCTACACACACTCACACATACACACACACATACTCACACATAAACACACACTCACACGCTCTCTCTCTCTCACACACAGAAAAATTCTGATTTCCCCCACTCTTTAAAGATGTGGTCAGTGAAGTGAATACCAAAGAGACAATAGGACAGCACCGCTGAAAGCCAGGCTTCACCAACTCTTAAAAGTCCGAGCTTCCTTTCCTGGTCAGCCTATTGCTGTCTCAGAACCAAGTCATGCAAATAGTAAAACCTCCTCCCTCTTCTTCACAGGATTCTAGCCTCATTTCTGGCTCACTCAATGGAGAAGTGACTACTAGCAAAGCAGAATTCCTTACTTCACAACTCTTTCCAACAGTTCCAAGGCTCCTCCATTATGCCCAGGACAGCCGCCCAGACCCTGGATGGAAACATTCCTGTCTTTACCAGAAGACTGAATGAAACACTTGACCACAGATCCCACAGGAGGGCCACCATCCAGCACCAGAACTTCCAACCAACTGGTGCCCAGCCCCACAGCAGAAAGCTGCAGACCTTTTGAGACAGTGGCAGAGGGTAATGACTGGAAGTCAAATGATTGAATCCTTAATAACTATGAACCCTCAGGGAAGTCATTTAACCCTTGGTGAGTCCCAATTTCCTGCTCTATCAAATGGGGCTATTAAGATTTCCCTTCTGGGGTTGATGTGCGTAGGATATATAGTAAGGCAGTAACGACTCTTGGAATGCATCCTATGTGGCAAGTAATTTACATGCTTTCTTTTACTCCTACATCCACCCTATAAGGGAGGTACTTTGGGTTGTTTCCACTTCACAGAAGCTAAATGGTTTGCCCAAATTCTTCCAACCAGTCAGTGGCGAAGTAGGAATCTGAGCCCAGAGTGACTATGTCACACACCCAAGCACTCTCCTGGTGATGCAGCACATGTCTGTAGGAAGAGATATCCAAGCATTGAGGAAGTTTCCAATGGAGAGAAGCCCTCAGTCACCCCATCTCACCAGACCTGCAATGGCTACTGAACTGTCTCCACCCAATGACCCCTCCCCACAGGCTCCCACAGGAACCCATCTTGAGACAGAAAGAGGCTCTGAGCACATTAGAACCCTTCCTACCCTGCTCTCCTCTCATCCCAACCAGCTCACTCCCATACAGTGAAGAACTACATGAACCCCAGTTCCAACTGGAGAAAGAAGTTCCCAGCCATGAGTCATAATCATAATAGTAACTGGTTTTTCTCTAGTCCTTATCACGTGCCAGGCAAGCATTCTCATATAATGCTCACAATGTCCACGAGGTGGGTCCTGTGACTCCCTCAACGTTATAGATGAGGAAACTAGAGCTTAGAGAGATGAAGAAATCTGCCCAAGCTCACACAACTAGAAATGGCAGCACTTCTTCGCCATTTTATTTCACGTACTCACATGGAGATAAAAAAGGAGATTAAAAAAACACATAATATTAAGGGCCTATTTCCCCTCTTCCTTCTTCCTTTCCTTGCCGTGCCAGTTACAAAGACATCTAAGTGGGAGAGAAGACAGCACCCAAGGGCTTGGCTGAGTTTTGGGGGTTATATGTGGGATGAGCTCAGACACCTCCAAATATTCCCAGTTTCTATTTATATTCAATAAAGAAGGAGAAAAAGTCACTGCTCTTCTGAGGAAAGAAACATGATTTTATCATATTTTATATGCATGTTCACAATAGTGACTTTTCAAGTCTATGGTGGGGAAAAATAGCTTTCATTATATGAACTGCATTTCAGGCAGCCCCCCACCCCCCAAAAAAAAAAACACTTGGAAGCTCTGGTGTCCCCCAGGTGGAATTCTATGAACCCGACTTCAGCCCCAGCAGCCCCTCTGGTGGGAACCAGAACATACTTCCTGCCAGTAAGTAACAGGGAAATTCAATTACCTTGCCACTTGTGGCAGGAGGGCAAAGACTACACTCATTCAAAGAGCTAAAAATGTCAGGAAGTTATTGGACTGATGATTCTTGCTTGCTAACCCTCATAACTGAATGCTTAATGTCACAATAGACCAAGAAACACAGAAACAGACCAAAGAAGATAAGATAATCAAGAATAAAACAAGCCCAGACACATGCGTTTGCCATCAGTGCTGCACAGGAAATACTGTACTTCCAACAAGGGCACTTCCCCCCCACCCCTGGCCTTTCCTGGGCCTTGCTTATGTATTATCTTTCTTATCCACCAACAGATTAATTCACAGGTCCTTTTTAACAAAAAGTTTAAGTTCAGTCATTTAAAAAAATTAGTTTCCACTGATTTCCTATGTGTGCAATGCGGGCCCACTCGCCACTCCCCATGCCAGCTTCAAACACGCATTCACACATGCTGGTCTCCTGCACACACCAAACCCATTCGATCCCAGACCCTCAGGTTACTGGCATTATCACCACTCTTTCTTTCCCATGGCAAGCCAAGAAAGATGATAGAACCTGTGTGTGTAGCCAAAAGACTGGCCTCAACTGGTTCAGAGGGGGAAAAAATTGAATTGAATTGAATTGAATTGTCTTTTTTTTTCTCTTGCCTTTAGCCAAAGACCTGAGAGCATTTGATGTACAGTCAGCAGGTATAAAAAAAAAAGAGAGAGAAAAGAAAGAAAAAGAAAAGAAAAAAGAAAAAAGAAAGAAAGAAAAGAAAAGAAAAGAAAAGAAAAGAAAAGAAAAGAAAAAAGAAAAAAGAAAGAAAGAAAAGAAAAGAAAAGAAAAGAAAAGAAAAAAGAAAAAAGAAAAGAAAAAAAAAGGAAAGAAAAAAGAAAAAAAATGAAAGAAAAAGAGAGGGAAAGAAGTAGGGGAAAAAAACACTGAAAAGGCTTGGCTGCACTGGGGCCCTGACACGCTCTCATCTAAAGCTTGGCTCTCGGCCAAGTTCATCTGTTAATGGACAGCCACAACCAAAGGCCTGCACCTCCCCCACCTCCCTGACTCTTCTCTGTTCTCCTACCTCTTTCTAGCTCCTAAAAACTAGACATCGATTATGTCTGTGCTTTTCCCTTTCTATTCAAGATAAACAAAGTGCTTCAAGTTCAGGGCACACCCTGGGACCCTTGACAAAACAATCTATCATTCTGTCTGCTAAACCAGTCTGGCTACACCACGGCGGGGAGAGCAACGCTCCCAATGTACAATTTTCCCTTTGTGCTCCTTCCCTCTTGCTACTAACCTCTTTTCTTTACCACCTTCTCTGGAGCAGATGGACTTGACCACTTTGCTTAAGCCTCCCAGCCTTGTAAACTCAGAAATTAAAGAAAAGAACAGAGTTCCTAGCTGCCCCTCCTCCCGCGCAGGTTTCCCCCGCCCGCTCTGGGCTTCCACATCCCTTGGACACATAACGGACGTGAATCCCGTTAGACACATGCGATTTTTTCGACCCTCTCATCACTGGACACTTATCCAGAAAATAAATTAAATGCAGGGACTGCCCCCCTCTTCTGCTCCCTGCAAGAATATTTTAAGTGAGTTTTGTTTTAAATCATATCCATTAATTTATCCTGACTTGCAATTAAACGCGAGTACACTTTTTACAACCAGCACGGAATGTATTAATTATTACTACAAATGGTCAAATGAGAGCACAGTCCCTCCTAAAAATATTAATAAAATACATAATAAATAATATTAATGAAACAAAAATAGATTCATAAGCCTTGGCCAGGGCTTTTATTATTTCACTCAAGAGGAAATCCAGCCAGTGAAACTTGCTACACATACTTTGGCAGACCTCTGACCAACCACTACCACTGAACTCTAACGAGCATGTTTGTGGCAGGTCAAGGGTAGTGGTGCCCTGGTGTTGGGGGCTCAGTGCAAACATGACCTTGAGAAGCTGATTGATGGCCACAGTGCACCAGCAGAGCCCACAATGTCTCACACAATTTTCCCATGTGGTCAGAAAAAGTTACCCACATGCTGCTTCCCCTTCCTAAAGCAGTCAGGGCTCTTATTTCAGTGCCCACCCTTCCCCTCAAAGGACAAACGAAAAACCCCAGAACCAGAGGGAAATGAGTACAGTTAAATTAAGGGATCAGGATTCGAGCCCCAGCAGCACCACTTACTGCACCAGTGCTGAAAGCCACCTTTCTTTCTTCTTGCCATACCACCAGGCCCCGGCTAACCTGTCTCCACATCACAGAGGCCCTTGCTTCACCCCCAGCACTCCCTGTCCCCTCCCCTCCTCCCAAATCCAACACACCCACTGCACAATCGAATCTAATTAAGATCAGGAAAAAATTTGCATTTTCTTTTCACTGTACCCCCAGTAATCACAGAAGTTCTTCAAATTTTGAGAATTTTGTTCCTCTGCTAATTATTTCCCTCATTTTGCATTTCAAGGCACAAAGACAGTCTATCTCACTGGTGGTCTATTAATAGTTTGAAGTTCTGAGCATCAGAAGGTGGGGTGGAGTTTTTTTTTTTTCCTTTTAAAATTATTCTGTCATTTCCAGTTTTTAAAAAGGTTTTTGTTGTTGTTTGTTAGTAGTAGTGATGTTAACATTTCTTTCACAAGACAGCTTCGCTGTGCCGTTCCTTGTATTATGATTTGGTCTCCCCCTTACAATAGTTATTCTCTGCCTGGTTTACTGATTTACAGACCTTGGTATGTAAATGGCAAAAAAAGAAAGAGAGAGAGAGAGAGAGAGAGAGAGAGAGAGAGAGAGAGAGACACACACACACACAGAAATTCCTTGGCATAAGTATATGTTTGCTGATCAAATTTCAGATCATGTGTTGTTCATTATTATGACTTTACTTGAAAAACAGTTTGCCACAGTGAGATGGGTTCACTTTATATGCTTTCTACCACTCCACTCCCTTTAAATACTTTGAAAAAAAAAAAGTACAATTTTTTTAACATACATTTAAAGCATGAACTGGTTTGGATTAAAACAATGTTTCAATGTACGTAAATTCCCTCAAAATACATTTTTAAAAGACATATGCAAAGCCACACATGATTTTGAGGGAGCAAATGAGATTGTCCAACCAACAAAATTTAATGGTGATTTAAGAAATTCTAATACTTTTCTTTTACTTCCTGCAGAATTATTTGTGTGCTTGACATTTATGCAGTTTCTCTATTACATAATAATCTACTCTGGGTACACGAGATTATGCCAATCTATTAGAATGAAATTTGTACTCCATATAAGCAGAAGTTCCCAGTTGGTTTTGACTTACCATTATGTTTCGATGTAAAGCATTATTGTGGCTAAGTATAAAGCACAGCTACTCTACGCTCATGGTTTTTAACTCTAATACTGTAATCTTTCTTGCTGCTTCTAGGGCTGTGTCAGTGTTTACATTCCTGGAAGTTAAATAAAACTACATGACAAACTCCTGGATAGACTGAATAATAAGGTTTGTGATGACTAAATTGTTTACCTTTTACCTTGTTAGGATCCCTTTCTTGTAAAGTTTGAGAAAGAGATGGAGAGAGAAGGAATGAAAGGGTGGGGGAGATGATATGAGATAGAAAGAGAGAGATTTACGCACTGGCCTCCATATGTCACAAAGACCTTCCTACCCACAACCAATGCGATTGAAGCAGCTTCCATAAGTTAGTTTTGCCTTTTTCATTTTGTTTTCTTACATACCAGGTCATCTGAACATCTCCTTCTCTACCACACTCCCCCCAATAAAAAGTATGAACCTTTTTTTGCCCGTTTTCAAATAGCAAATTATCCATTAGATTTCATCATATCTTAGTAAAGCAATTACATCAAGAAAATGATAGTGCGTGTGGAATCAATTATGCATGCAGTTGGCCGGAGACCAAAGGCTGTGAAGTCGGAGAGGGCAGAATCGCTCGACACACACAAATAAAAAGCCCCTGGATCTCACAGATGGACCCCATCAGTTCATCTTACTGCCTAAAAAGTTCATGCACTTAATAATTTATTTGTGTTCTGGATACTGTTTCCCAGCTGAATATTAACAACTTTGAACTGAAGCATGCTTTTAGCGTGGTATGGATGGAAGTCACGGTAGGGCAGTGCTAGGGTCCCTCAGAGGTTAAAATTGTAGTTATGTTTCTTACACACTGTTCATTTTCCATCACAATTTATTTTCTTTCATTACATATTCCTTTTAATCAGAATATCAGTTTCAGTGTACCGATTCTGCTTGTTAACCAGTGATAAACTCATAAACCAAAGATGAACATCAATAATACAGCACAGGCAGTTCAATAGCAAAGGCAAACACCAAAATCACAGGCCCTCAGAAATCAGAAACTGTTAGTTAGCACCTTGTTTCCACAACCAGAGCACTTGTATACCTTGAAGGAGGCACCCAGGAGCCCAGTGACCAAGGTTTACTTTAGTGTCTAGGGAAAGCCACAGAGAGAGCAACTTGAGATCAGAAGTTGAACAAGCCCACAGGAAAACTTACTTTAGCTAAAAGGTAAAGAAGCCAGCCAAACCCCGGCCCAGGACATGTTGGTGCCAGTTGTATATTTAAAGAAGAAATCCAACGCATTGTTAGAAAGGTCTGTAGTTTGTAGCCATCTCTCTTCCAAAGGAATCTGATGTCTTAATACACTGGAACAATCAAGTCTCTCTGACATCAAACTGCTAACAATAAAATTGCCCGACAACTTTCACGGGGGGACAGGGACAGGCAATCCATATATCTGTACATGTCTGGATGTGCCTCAGTCACACACTTAAATTTATAATCTTCCCCCCAAATGAGAAGGATTTCCAGCCAATACTTCCACAAACTGTACTTAATATTAAAAGAAAACGGATAAAACATATGTAATTACTCAAGGTTAGACTTCTAATTCCTCAATTCACTAAAGGAAACTTGGCAAGAAGATGCATCATTTTGCTCCTTTCTACTGGGGCATCCGAGGAGGAGAGCCACTGAGGCAGCTAATACACAAAACATGATCAAAAGTGATTAACAACAGCTTCATATGCAAATTGCATTAATGAAGGAGTGCAAAGTCATCATGTAAATTAAATATGTCAAATCTCTTGGTGAACTTTCAATCTTGAGAAGAAAAAACACTGCTTTAATTTTTTTACATCATCAATTTTGCAAGATTGAAAATCTAAGAATCTTGGTGCTATAAACAATTTTCACCTTTTTTTTCTTCTTCAGCAGGCTGACAGGCCAGCCTGATGTGCACCGAATGTACATGTTAATAGGCCAATCAAAAATGCAAAACAATTCGCAATTACTGGAAGGACCTAATGGTCATTAGAATTTACAACTAGGTAATGAACTGAAGTCTGCCCACACCATGCATATTCATAAAGCAATTTAGCCTTTGAAGATTAAAGAAGTGCTTAAAATTCAAATGAGCTTTAGCAAATTATCAGTAAGATTCATCCAAAAAGCAAAGGGTTTTTCTTCCTATGATTTCCTCATTTTTTTAATGCAAAATTGTTATATCTTCCAGACTGAGCTTAAACTAAACATTGAGTTTCTAGTGAAGCCGAAGGGGCTAAGAGACAAACAGAGGCAGCAAACATCGTTACGGACTTTGTTCATAAAACCAAGCCCTAAAGAGCCAAACCTATCTCTAAACATGGTAATTTATCAAAAACAGCCCAGAGTTGCTCATAGGCAATACTGCACAGTTCTCCAACAAAACAGATTAACACGAGTCCCACCACCTTTCCAAAAAGCCTTTTTCCCCTTAAGTTGAGTCTCCTGTGTAAACATCCACTGTGGTATAAAAACAGCTTTTTCATCGACTTGGAGTGGCATTCATTTTAGAAGTTTCTGCTTCCAAAGGGAAAAGAACAAGAAAGGAGAGTATATGAGGCAGAGGGGCGATATCTGGTTTACTTCTGAGGAGTGAAAATCCTGTCATTGTATATTTATCTTCCTGGGGGTTCCCCCATCCTGCCATGGCAGCATTTGACCCAAAAAGAATGGGTCATGCAGACATCAGCTGACATTCAGAGAGTCGTGGTGTCCACCCACCACCACCACCCCACCCACCCCAGTTATTAGAGAGTGTCGTGGGAATTTGGATTTTTGTGTTTCTCAATTACCAACTAGTCTGGAGAAGAATCTAACTCACCCTTTGAATGTTAACTCACACCTCATGACATCTTAGAAATACTGGCGATAGAATTCCCAGTGAAGGCCTCCTCTTTCCTTTTCCCAAAGAGCAACCCAGGTCAAAGCACTGAAGTTATGTAAATCCTATCTTTACTAGTATACAAGTCAGACTAAGAACAACAGCTTCGAAAGAACCAGGTGTCCATGCCTCCTGCTCTGCTACTGGACTCACAGGGCTCTCTGCTTTGGTGACTGTGCTCAAACCCCTACTTAACATATCCTAACTTCTCTCTTCCACCCTTCTCCCTGTGCACCCTGTAGCCTCGGACGTTTTCCTAGTGTTGATCTTACCTGAAATGTAGGTGTATCAAGGAAGTGGGAAAGAGGAGAGAGAAAGGAGAAAACCTCAGGTATCCTCCTAGATTCCTCGACTCTCTTATCCATGGGCCCTGCTTGGAAATGTGCCACATTTTAATATGTGTTAGAAAGAATAAGATGCAGAGCTGCAAGTAACCCACATCCACAACCATCTGTATGAGCCACAGGTCCACAGTCCTGACCAATTCTGTTTGACACTAATGTTACTCTACATGAGTAGAGTTCAATGAGGGTTGATATGGGATGTGACAGAGTAAATCAGAATTAGATTAAAAACAAAAGTTTAGAAACCGATGCTACTCTGCAGAGCAAATGGGACTTGAAGGCCAAATTTCCCCTAACTGCCTTCAAGTCATTTTCTCTATTAGAGTGTTTGCCTGCAACCCCCCTGCTGGCAATGCCGCAGTCACATCAGAAAGTAGAGTGAAATGCATATGAGAAGGCTTGAGATATTACTCTTTAGATACAATACCTATATATTTAATATATAGCAATTAACTTCTGGTCAGGAGTCTGCAGGCAGCAAGCTGCCCCAAGCAGATAGCGGGGGAGGGGGCCCAGAGTTGGGACAAGCACAAAAGACAGGTCCAACAACAATGCCTGCTGTCAGAGGCTGAATTATTTTTATACAGGAATTTTTATCTCTATTGTACAAACAAGTACGTGTCTGTGCAGACTTGTTAAGCAATCCACTTGTATGTAGAATAAATTTTTTTTTCTTTCTTGCTACCAGTCACACAGCTCCAAGATCAGAAGAAATACATAGTCTTTGAAGCTGCTCAAATGTTTTAGTTAAAAGGACAGCAGTTGTTTTCAAAGATCCAAGAGTATCTTTATCAGAATTAAATTTTTCCTTATTGATTTTTCCCCTTAACATAACAAAAACATAACATGAGAAGGTTACGATTTATTATTAAAATTTTTCTCAGCCTTTAAATCATTCTTCAGCAGCCAATGTTCACTTTTAAATGTAAAAAAATAATTTTTTTAATCTTAGGATGAGATGGAGCAGGAGAGAAAACCATGAGATTTGAAATTTAACATTGGTTAATGCATTGTTTTAACTGTGAACTCGAAGACTTGGGGGAGGAGGACTAAAATGAGCAGTAAATGCCTCATTGTGAGTTGCCTTCTAAATGTAAATAAATTGTGAAATCATAGTTATCCCTTGAGTTGGTTAAGGAAAATGCTTCAGATTTTTTTTCTGGCCCAAAGAGAAACTCCACGTTTAAAACATAAAAGATCAGATGTGGCATGTAGTGCATTGTGCTCCAGCTAAGGTAAGAACCCAAGCTACACCTTATTTCCCTAAAAATTAACAGCCATGATTTTTTTTCAGCTTTTTTTAATGCATAATTTCATATCAAGAAAATGAACTACTGATGAATAAATTTAAATCCCCTGATGCTTAGCAGAAGGCTTGTGTTTTTTAGAAAGTTCAAAAAGAAAATAGAAAAAGCAGGGGACACAACATTACCTGTGTTCTTTTTGAAAGCACCTTTGCAGGTTTCACAATAATTCCATTCTTCATTTTAATGGGAGTTTTTAATCAGTGGACTCACCTCTATCTAAAACTAAGATCAAATTGTAGGTGTAATTGTTCATCGCCAGTGCTAACAAGAGTGAAGATACAAACAGAAACTCATTGTGAGTGACCAAATGTCCCCAGGTATCCCCTTCATCAACATGCCTGCTCCAGGTTCCCATTGGGAATTCCCTGGCGGGCCCGATTCAATCCTGAATAACACGCTGCCAACCCTATCCGGAAAAGGGTGTGCAAGACGCCTTCTCGCCTCTTTTACAGTTAAGTTTAAACCTAGTCATCTCACCTTTAGTGGATATAATTTGTTGTTGAGCACTCTAAGAACTTGGTATTTTATCTGTCGAAAGAGATCAAAAAGGAAAAAGGAAGGGCAGAAGAGGGAGTGAGCCTAGTCCTGTGCACAACACACTGGCTCAGAGCAGCAACCTGTTCAGGTAAACCTTCCAGCGGTATTGCATCAGATCCGCTCAGATCAGTCAGTCTCTAGGGTGAACTCAGAGATGAAACACTCCCGTCCCCTGTCTGTAAACTTCTCATTCGCCAGTTCTTGGCAGCTTATTTTTCCAAGTGTTTTGTTTCAGGAAACGTGTGTATTTTTCTTTGTACGTTTTGTGGATTTACCACAACTGGTTCTGACAGCTGTTGATTCTGTTAAATGAACACATTATAAAAATCCTCTTTAAAACCTCAAGCACCAGCAGACTCAAAAATAATGGTAAAATATTTTAATGGAGTTCCAGTTGAGAGTTGGTTTAAAAAAAATACAAATAAAGGTACAGAAGTCCTTCAAGTCAGTACTAGATTTAAACTCAATGTCTGTGTGTTTAATGGAGTAAGAGGGGTGTTGCAAACTACCACAAATATTTACACTGTACTCCCTTTGTTCAAATCACATAGTTTTAACAGGAAAAGCTGGAACTGTGGCTATTTAAAATTTTAAATATTCAAACACCTGTAATTAACCATATGAAACATATTATGTCACATTTCTCTATATCTGGTGGTGGACTGAGAGGTGGCAGAGTTGGGGAGACAACTCCAAGAGGAAGAAAGAATGATGTTTTCATTTTGCTACAGATCAAAGGAGAACAAGAGTGGAAACTGTGGCACATCGAGCATTTTTACATCCCTGTCGTTCACACTGGGCTCTCTAAGTTTACACAATTCCCCAGACTAGCTGCATATTAAGCTGGCTGTGTACAGCTTTATTATGGTGCGGTGGTGGAAGAAGCATTAATATTCTAGCTTCGCATCTGACAGGACATTTACATGCGCCCATCTGAGCGGCACCTGAGAGCTCCTCCAAGGTGCAGTGACTGTGTGCCTATTGTAAAGGCAAATGAAGCTCACCTATTCCCTGCTGGGGTCAGAAGTGACCTCACCAGCCCCCATGCCTCAAATCCTTCCCTTGCCAACCTAACTCAATGCCATTGCAGAATGACGAATGAGCTCAGAAATAGACCCCAAGTTACAAACCCTGCTAAGAACACTGAAAGCCTTTGCTGAAATGTTTTAAAAATGCATAGGGAGTGCAGTTGGCCAGTAAAAAAGCAGGGAGACAAATTCCAGTGACAAATTCCATGGACTACGTTACATTCAAAAACTGATTAGAAATACAGTATGATGTTTCCTGGCTTCAAATTGAGTTTGGCATCAAGCATACTGACTTTAATAATGCTGGCATTTTTTTATTATTATTATTTTAAATCTGCCTCTGGTCTCTAGGAGCGCATGTGGAAAGCTAAAGCATTCTTATTCGTCAGGTTACATTTCCTGGAAATTAAGTTTGTGACAGAAAATGACTCTAGTAGCAATAATATGGTTCATGCTCAAATTAATTAGGTCATTGTTGTAAAAACTACATGGCAAATTACAAAGGTAAATTTACTGATATTGGCCAGAGCTCTATACCCCAGAAGTAAAGCGGGGAAGCAACTAGAGAATGCTTATTTACCTGGGTAGGAGGAAAAAACAGAGGGAGGGATACGATGGCCAATTTTCTATTTGCATTACAAATAAAAATACAAGTCATTATCCATTAAATTACATAGTCTAAACATATTTTATGAACTTTATTAATGTCCTCCAAATTGACATATAAAATAAAACTCTGCTTGATTTGGGGTAATGTTAAAAATGGGCACTAAGTTAAAAAAAATTTTTTAATTCTTGTAATAACAACACTGCTGACATAACCACGACCCAAATAAAATCTGAACAAGCAGAAAGGTACTAAAGATCCTTGGTGATTAAATCTCTTGCTAAAAAAGTGGCAAAATGCCAGGCTGGGTCCAGCTTGATGTGAGTGCTTTTTATTGCACAAAGCTGGTACTACTGTACGCACAAACAGACTTGGGCTTGGGGTAAATTTTGTCAGATGATTCCTTTGTGCAATAAAGGGAATGAACAGATCAACCAAAGTAGATTAAATTAACATCAAATGACACAATCTCGGTGCATCTCCCAAGCTGTGCTGCTTCGGTTAAATTTCAGATTTCCCCCCAAAGGAAAGCCAAACTTTCTTCCTTTTTCACTGACCAATGTGGGAAGCCACCATTCATCTATTCTCCTTTATTAGACACTTTCACTAAGAAATCATGAAATTCTGAAAAATGCTTTCCTAAATTTGCATGTTTGTTATATACTCCAGTTTAGTTCTCTTCCACTTTAGCCAAACAACATTGGCGTTGCAGTGTGAAATTAATGATTTTCCAGGACTCTAAAATGTGCCATTAATGTGCATCCAACTCGCTTCTTCCCTGAGCTTAAGGTTCGCTGTCCTGACATCATTGCCTGCATGTTTATACACCCAGTTGCATTTTCCATCCCATGGGCAGTTCTACAATTAAAAGCCACATTCACTAGGAGAAAGGTGTGCAAAACAGATTTCAGATCCTTTAAAGTAAAAGGCATTACTTGCAACGCAACAAGCAATGGGGTGATTTAAGAAATTACAGCACTGTTTTTTTAAGCTTTCACAGAATAAACAGAGAATGAGAGGGAAACTTTCTCCCTCTGCTCCTGTCCTTGAAGTAAATACATATTTGTGTTTCCAGTAAAAGGCCATTTTTACATTAACTGTCTGTAACAGCAGGAGACAGAAAAACTAACACAATCGCCACATCACACACAGGATGATCTTCATATCACGTGGCCCTATTCTCAAAACTATTATTTATAAAAGACAACTAGGAAAATGCACAATGCATCTTTTCTATGTCACTGAAAGGGTAATGTCTGAAGAATTTAGGATCTTTGGGACCTTCCACATTTTAGATTTTTTTTTTCTTTTTGGCTTTCTGAAGTAAATTTAGCAGCCATGTGGGCCACTGTGTTTAATTAAGCTTTCAAAAGTCCTCTGACAATGCCAACAATTGTAAGACACTTCTGCGGCTCAATCATGCAATCACTGTGACAGTTCTATTTACAATTTGTCTTAGAAAGAGTTTCTCTGACATTGCACTTTGACAAAACATCCAAGCTGCCAGTTCACAACCTTTCTCTGTCTTATTTACAAATACAGCTTGTATATAGGACTCCCAGTCTCACGAACATGAGTATTTGGGTAGTGGCCTCACAAACATAGGCACCCAATGAAAATCCTAGGTATTTATTAGGAAACAATATTCTCTAGTCTCTGGGTTCTGAAGGTAAATAAAATGTTAATCGGTTAATTGGGTTTTGTTGTTGTTGGTTAGCTGCCATGCTAAAAATTCACTTTAGCAGTCAGTAGTTTTTATTCAGAATCACACAAAGAAAAATGAAAAATAGTAGTCATAATAGAATACTATAATTTATAGTCTCATTTACAATTACACCGTAAAATATACAAATACATCCTCCAGTTCAGTCTGAGCTAGAAAAGAATTAGAATGGATCAAAGAGAAACGGCAAGTTGATTTTCTAAATTCTGAAAAGCATAAATACGCTACACCTGATTTACCATTAAGTAACATGCTAATGTATTTGTTTCGAATTAGTATTTCTCCCTTTATTAGAGTATCTCTTACATATTATTATTTAGATATATAGTGTATTGTCAAGGCAAATAAATTTTAAATAACCTGATATAAATGTCTATGTTCATGATTTTAAGGAGAAAAATTTACATATTAATAGTAGTAGACTTCACAACATTTTATAAAACTTGTCATATTTTCTTCCATTCTCTCAAAAAGCTAACTTTATGATAGCCGAATCCTAATTTAAAGATTTCTATGTTCAATAGCCAAAACCTAAAATCTGATAATATGGGATAATATTTTTTGGCCTTTTGTATAAGTGAACAACAGTTTTACATTTACTAATCTTCAATAAGTATTCCCCCCATCATAAAATATGAGACTAGAAAACCAAACCAATACCCCATTAAAAGCCTTGATTTCCAGTCAAAAACTGCTGATATCTGATGGTGGCTATATGACACACAAATTGATGTACTGGGCCCCACACAGTATAACCTGCTCATTTCCAGGTATATTGATACTATTTCAATGGTCTCAATGGATCGCAGTCACACAATATTTTGACTATTTGAATAAAAAGAAAAAAGCAACCTGATCTACATATATGTGTGTAGTTAACACATGTACAAGAGTGAAGTGATGGAGCACATACTCATCTATTCACCAGGTAAAAATCATCCATTTTCATAAATACTCAGCATTGAGAGGCCTACATACAGTCAAAATGCATACATTTTACTGAAAATTTAATGAGCTCTACCTCATTCTCCTATTTGAAAGCCCCGAAATCTAAGCTTTATCTATCTCAGGAAGATCTGTCGCTGTTTTATTCCTGCTTCTTGCCTATAAAATGGCACAGAGCACACAGTGAGCTCAAATCCCACTTACATCACTTTAATAAAGCCTTTCCTACACAGCGCACTTAAATGACTACCTTTTATGTGGTTGCCAAACACATTCTTCTGGAGATTCATCAATATATCTCTTTCCTAATACAGAGCATTGCTTCTCCTTTCTTTATGTGACATGATTAAATATCCACTGAATGATTACTCTTATTGTTTTCGTCCTCACCATAGAAAAAGCAGACTTGGAATTGTGAAGACATGCTTGAGAGAAATGGGCTGGGAGTACACAGCCGTCTTCCAGAACTTTGCTTCAGAGACACCTGAGGGCCAGGGCATCTTAATTTATGTGCAATGGTAGAATGTTAATTTCACCATAGGAAACTCTTAATTCATTACTGTGAATTATGAGAAGTCGTGATGCTAGTTACTGACATCTCGCTTTGAGATGTGACCATGCTATTTATGTGTAGCCAATTCCAGGGTGGGAACAGGTGATTAAACACAATGAAAGGAATCAAGGCTTTGTAGTTATTCGTGCATGCAAGATTTACCTCACCTGGGTCGCAGCGTTTGTGCACCCATTGAATATCTTGAATATCATAGCTAGCTTTTCATCTCAGGGAAATTATTTCTTATTAGTATTACAAAATATATTTTAAAGTTGCCTTTTATTAAAATAAGAAAAGCTTATGTTATCGTACTAGTTCTTAAAAAAAAAAAAAAACAGTAATAATAGAACCTTTATGACAGCCAGAGAGTTAAGGAAAATATCTTTTCTTTCCTTACAGATTCACAACTGTAACAGTAAAAGGCCTTTACTATAGGCCTCCCCAATCCCACCAGCTTTTAAATTCCTCTTCTAAGTACAGAGCATAGAATTTTTGAGCAGGTTAATCTGAGACTGAATAACCCTATCTGGGACCTCAGTAAGAAGTGTGGCTTTAATTCTTGCCTGACAGACACTGTGTTTTGTCTTTTAAACGAGCAGCTCAATATGTAAATACGATGTTACATCACGCAAGTGTTACTCCATATTTGGTGATTTAGAAAGGCTTTGGATCTCTGAAGATGACAAATCCCCTTCCGTTTGCTCCTGCTTCATTAATCATGCCTTACACTTCTGTTCATTTTCCTTCCAGTCACAAGACAGCACATGGAAATGGCCATTCCCATATCCTAATGGGGAGGGTGGGGGGAGATAAAATCTTAACCTATGTGTCACATAAGCTAAATGTGGTGGATTCAAGAAAAAATATTTTGTAAATTAAATGCAGCTTCCCTGGGAGCAAATTTCTCACTTCACTAAAGGAGAAGTATCTGAGTGTTTTGCAGGAAGCATTTAAAAAAAGAAAGAAAATGCCACGTTTGATTTTAATGATCAAATTCCAGAGGGGGAGAGGCGACATAATACAACATTTAATCCCCTCTGGACCACTGACCTACTACAGTTCAACTTTGTGGTCAAACTAGGTCAGAGAGGCAAGTTCCAGTGAATCAATTGATTATATACACTACCTTGCCTAAAACTGAACAACCCTTTGACTTTAGGGGAGAAGGCAGAGAAAAATAGAGGAAAGGGATCTACTGACAGGCAAGCCATTTTTGAAACCACAGAATCTACAATCACTTTATCTTATGTATTAAATCACTTTTGTTTCATTTTTTAAAAATGTTTTAATGGCCACTATATACTGTTGCTTTTTATCACTTAAAATAGGAATTTAAGTCCCTCTATTAGCAATTAATTTCTTTTCCCTTGAGCTGCTGAGAAACCCACACACCTAGCTACCTCTCTGCTAAAATTAACCAAAGGAAGAAAAGCTGTTGAATATATTTTATGTACTTTTCCAAGAGAATTTTTATATTGTGTTATAGCAGAAACAATGGAAGTCTGGACTGGACATTTGTAAGGGTGACATGTGGTTGTGTAAACCACAAACAAAATCAAGATACATCTGTCAAAACCACATCAGAGACAAGAGAGAGCACAGAGAAGCATTTATCATTTAGCTGAGGAGGCAGGCTGCAGGGAGCAGCCGTTCCTGTCAAACCAACCTTTTGAAATTTCCAACATGCCCTTAAACTTTTCGAGTAAGCATGTCTGTGCGCTTCAGCAACTGCCCTCTCTACTCTGGCCGGACCAGTAGAAAATGGCATCTTAAAGTCAAGGTCATGGTGTCATCCCACCACGGGGCTGTGTTTAATTACAGCCCCATACAGGCTGACAGCCAATATGGATCCGAGGCTAGCCCTGAAGCTCAGTTAACTCTTTCTACCTCTTACAAAACAGCCTGCCAGCCCAGCCCACTTCCAGGAAGCCTTGAGAATAACTGCCCCCTGACCTCAGGGAGGCCTGACTCAAACAGGTCATTGGCTGAACTACAAATGCCTATATGGCCACTTTGTCTCTGACTTGTCCCCAAAGCTAGAAAAGGACATTGAAAACTGGGCTAGATGTATTAACATTCAACACTTAAAAATAAGAAGGGGAGAAAAAGGAAAGAAATTCAGAATCAGGAGATCCAGAAAGAGGGTATCAGGTGCGTGTACCTATTCCACCTACATCTGACTCAGTGCAGTGAAAAATATTTATTTTTGTGTGTGTGTGTTCTAGACATAGGTAATAGAAACGATTATTTTAACATTACAGGGCTGTCATGGACAGTCACATGGAGAAACACAGAAAGCACTTCACTCCTTAGTGCTTGGCTACAGCGCCTCTGAAAATGAAAAGAAAACATGCAAACAGCTTTTCTCCTCGCTTCTCATTTACCTGCTATGTGTTCCTGTTTGGGGCAAATTCCTCTAGATGACGTTGATAAACAATCGTCATCCTCTGGCGTGACCTGGATGCCAACCTCCACGGGATTGGATGCTTTTTTCATCTCGATTGGTGAAGGGGAAGGTGGCTTATCCACAGCTTTTTCTAAGCAGAGGCTGCCATTGCATTGTTTCCGTTTGTGCTCGATAAAAATAAGAATGTCCCCCAATGGGAAGTTCATCTGGCACTGCCCACATGTGAGGAGGTCATGGTCCCCTTCTGGAGCTCCCAAAGGGCCGTGGTCTGGTTCATCATCTGTAAGAATGGCTTCAAGAGGTTCGGCTGTGATTGGAGAAACAAAAGCATAATTATTAGAGTGCCAAAAAGGAGAGAAAAGGGGAGAAATACATTCTCAACCCCATCCCATCCCACCACATTATGTAAAGTGTTTCTAGGTTCCTCTTTATAATACCAGAAAACATGAGCAACTAAAATGTAGAAGGCTGTGGAGGTAATCAACAAGAAAGCAAATTTATCAATGAGGCAAATTATCATATATTTAAAGAAAACTGTCTGACTTGCATAATTGCAGGCGCATATACACACAGTACATATGTTTCTGGTTTGTGAGTTTGGAAAGAATGTGACTGTTAAATAAATAATCAACGCAGGGGGCATAAAAAAACTTAAATAATAACTACCTGCCCCCCCCAAAAAAAAATATAGGTGAAAACATGAATTGAAACCAAGTTTCTTTTTTACTATAGAATAAGTGCCAAAGATTAAAAGGAAAGGTGAATAAACACACACATCCTTTGTGTGTGAATGTATGTACTCCTAAGTATACAGTGACATAGCTTCATAAATTATAAAGCTACTACTTCACATAGAAAAGGTGCCACATTTACACTGCCATAATAAGAAAACGACTGCATTCACCTGTGAAACAGATCTAAATAATAATCATAAGGTAGCATAATTCACACTGCCAAAAACCTTTCTGATCTCCCTTTCAGTAGTGCCACAAAATCAAAGAAATACCAAATTCACTGGCAATTCTTCTCAGACACATTA
This sequence comes from Macroglossus sobrinus, assembly GCA_004027375.1. Taxonomy (NCBI): domain Eukaryota; kingdom Metazoa; phylum Chordata; class Mammalia; order Chiroptera; family Pteropodidae; genus Macroglossus; species Macroglossus sobrinus. The sequence continues at coordinate 211,269 of PVKZ01002232.1, read as the reverse complement.
GCTAAATGGGATACTTTTGAGTACTTAAGAAAATAAGCCAATTAGTCATTTTTTCATTCTGAAGAAAGAAAGCCTAAAATATTCCAAACATGTTTGCACTTGGTGGCCCCCATCATAAAAATCAGAATGGTCAAGCAAACGTCGCATTTCAGATCAAGGCAGAGAAGTCCTTTATTTAGACTTGAAATACTTTGCCTAATGTTGTTAAAGTTGACTAATTTTCTGAATGAGCTCTAAAACACTTCATTATGGGACTATTTCTGCACACATAATCACCAGCGGATGGTATAACAAGGTAGATATGTCTTTCATTCCTGTTTCCTTTTTTTTTTTTTTTAATTTGCACCAAAATACTCCAGCATCCATTTGAACAACTTCTATCATTTTTTGACCTTCCAAAGAAGAAAAGAGAGTTGGTAAACTCTGCTCCTGAAATTTTATGCTTATTCTAGGAAAAAAAAATCACAAAATACAAAACACATCTAGGATGCTACCAGTTAATAAAACTGAAGCAGAAAATGTACAAGTCTTAAACAGTTAATCAGTCTGACCTTCTTTAGCAAGCTGCCAATTTCACATTTAATGAACTTAAAGCCATAGAGAATCAAAAAATAGATTTTAATTTGAGTGTAGAATATTGGAACAGATTTTGATAAAGTGCAAAAATCCAGTGAACTCAGGTTAAATTTATTTCAACCCTACCCAGGCTGAATATTGAGGGGGAAGATCTGGAGTAACTCCCAGATGTGCTGGGTGAAATAATATTGAGAGAGCCCTGCCTAGCTGCACCTGTGCTCAAGTAGGACATGTCATAATTTCTAGCCTCTGGTACTCCTCCTAATTTAACATAAGGTCACCACAGGAATATGAAGGTTATATTCCTACTAATAAAGACAGCGAGGTATGCACTTAGGTTTCTTTGCCCAACATATTGACCAAAAGATAAATACAGAATTACACATGCATACTTTTCAAATAAAAGGAGCCGAACAGAAGTGCTTGGGCTTTATGCCTCTATGTCATTTTTATCCTACATTTGCTTTCATTTTGACCAGTGAGAAACTAAGTAGGGAAGTCATTCTCCAAGATCCCCGCTTTTTGATTTAATGATTTTAAGTACACGTTAACAAATGTGATTTTTTGTTGCTGTTGCTGCTGCTGTTTAGCTTTAACTACGAGTTCTGAGGTTCACTGACTGAAGAAAGACTCAGGAGAAATATTTTATTTTACTAAAGTTAGTAGTACGTAGACCTATCTCAAAAAACATTTTTTTAAAACTCCATCGTTAAAATTTGTATTTTATTCCTGAGGCCTGACACATTTCTGAAAGTGGAAATATTATCAGGAGCAAATGAAATATTCTCCTAGGTATCAAATAGTTAAAGGTAGTATGGTATAAAACAGATTTGGTTAAAGTCTTCTCAATGTAGTGACTGAACTGATTTACAATCAAAACCAGGAAATGAAGTGGTAATTCAGAGGTTGCTGATTACACCTCCACATTTCACCTAATTAATTTTATAGGAGGCAAAGTTCTTGAAAATAACAAGATGATCAAATGTACAGATATAAAACCTGTAACCTCAACATTTTCTATGCTCTTAACGTAAATTATTGCTAATTAACAAGAATTATATCCTAATGTATGAAATACATTTAACATCAGACTCCCTGCAAAACATTTGGCTGGTAATGTTCAGAGAAATACCAAAACGTGTTCTTATCATTGCTGCTGTATTATTAAAAATCAGACGAAATGGGGCACAAAGAAAATATGAAAATACAATTCTCTTGGTGTAGTCTACTGATTTGCATTGACATCTTTTCTCAGTGGCAATCAACACTTCCTTTCTGGGCATCTGATAATTTCTCTGTATTTTAATGCAAATTCCTCTTTCCCTAAAAATATTCCTAACCTCAGCCATTTTACCCCCTCCTTCAACTCCATCCTCCTTCGCCCCCACAAATACCATCGTTTCTAAGCTCTGGCTACAAAGCGGGGAGTCCAGGATTGAAGTGGAAGGGAGTGGGCAAATAATCATAATAATTAGCGGCGAATTCTCTACAAGGGGAGAAAGAAATAGAAAATGCTTCTGCGTTCGAACAGCAAGACAGACTGAAATGTCTCAATGCCCCAGCGGTTGACTGAGATCTCTTTCCTCCCGCTGCAGTTGCAAAGGGAAAAAAAAAAAAAAAAACACCTTAGAAGAAATGTAGAGAAGGAGGAAGGGAAACGAGGGAAACGAGGGCTGCTGAGGGAGGGGGAAGGGGAAAGAGCTCTGTCTTTAAGTTTGCTTTCCAAGTCTTTCGCTTTGATTGTCTTAACAGGGTAAGGAAGCAAACCGAGGCTGAAATGCAGAGAGGAAAAGCAAAGAAACAAAAGCGAAGGCAGAGGCGACAGGACCAGGGCAGGGGGCCCGGCGGGGGCGGGCCGTTTAGAAAGTGAAGTTGGGCGCGGGGACTGTGAGGCACAAAGCGAGCAGCGTGCTGGCTGTAGGTTCCGGCCGCGCTCGCTGCGAACACGTGCAGCAGCAGCCGCGGGGCCGTGGGGCCGCGGGCCAGGGGCCGGGAGGTGGCCGGCGGCCAGGGGCCCCGACTGCCGTCTCCACGTCCATCCAGCCCCGCCGCCGGGTAACGAGGTTCCCTGGGCCCGCCAGTTGGGAGAACTAGTACACCAAGCTTAAAAATTTCTTCTGGTTAACATGGTGGAGTCTCCGTATCACCGCACACACCTCAAGTGCGGCTTCTGAAATTCATTCTGTGTCCACAGGCTCGCACTTTACTTTGGGGGCTCTCTGAAAACGCGTTGCTCCCGCAATTCTGGGCACCGGGATGAGCAGCGCAGCAGCGGTTATTCATTATTAATGACGCTGCTTGCCCGCATCATTATGATGATAACTATTACTATTGTTGGGATTTCGGGCTCGGAGAATAGAGCTGCAGGAGGCGGGGGAACCGGGAGTCGGGCTACAGAGCCGCCCTGCAAGCCCGCGGTGGCCGCAGTAGTCCACGCTTTGCGCGCGGGTGAGGGAGTGAAAGAAGTGAACCTGAAGACAAAGTGCAAACTTGCGTGATTCTGCCCTTTGGCCTTGCCCCGAAGCCAAAGAGAGCGTACTCTCCTTTCCTCCCTACCAAAATGCCGGCCCCAAAAGAAAAGGAGAACTGCACCCCGCTCTGCTCCCGGCGCCCGGGGCTGTCGGCGCGCCCGCGCTCTTCTCCGCAGCCCTTGCCTGAAGCATTTTTAAAGTCAAAATGAAGAACAAAGACCTAAGGGGTGGTGGGGGAGAGAAAGGGAATTCTGCCTAACCGTTCGTTTCCCCCACCCCCACCCTTGCAAAGCTCTTCCCTCCCGGCCGAGAAACGCTGAGCAGGGGGGTGGGGGAAGGCTCTGGTACAGGTTCAAGTTCGCTGAGCTTTCTTGATCTTGTTCTGCCTCCTAGCGACCAAATGGCTCTCATTCAGCCCAAGAAGCGGATGGGGGGGGGGGGTCCTAAAGACCAGAATGGCTCCCGCACCTTCTTTGCACACAGTAAAAGAAGCAGCCCCATCCCCCTTCAAGCTGGTCCCTTAACCCAAAGCCAGCACTCGGACAGGGGGATTAACCCACCCAGCTTGGAATGTCCCGAGATAGACCTGGGATGAGGGCAGGGACGGGGGAGCAGTCCGGACTGCTTCAGTCTGTCCTTTGAGCCCCCTTTGCATCCTTCCGAAGAAGGGCCGGGCTTCCCCGAGTCCTGCGAACACTGCCCTTCCTTCCCGCCGGTACCTGGCCGGGCTGTAACTTCACACCGCCTCACGACGCGTCTGCTCCGCATCCGGCGCAGCCGGGGGAGTGGGGGGCGGGGGAGAGCAGCGAGGGAGGGATGCGCGGGGGTGGGGAGAGGGAGGGCCCCGCAACGTGCCCGGGCGGGGGAGCTTACAAAGTCTGTGACAAGTTCCAGGGCCAGTGAAAAATCCAATTCCCTGTGCACACCCCCCACCCATTTAAAAAATACACAATTGGGTACTGGAAGTCCTTTAAAATTGCATCAAAAATTAAAATAAGGGTCAGGAATGAGGAGGAGAAAGAATGTGGGCCCTGCCACGCCTTTCTTTCCTTCAATGCCAAACTTTCCTAAGTGCCCACCGCCCGCTTTTCCAAACGTACGGTTAGCCTGGAGACAGCCACCTACCCACCTCTCATACAGACTCAAGCCCCCTCGCCCCCAACCGAGCCAGGCCTGAGGTAGAGGGCCAGAGCTCAAGGGTGGGGTGCGCGGAATCCAGAGATTCAGCAATCCCAAAACTCAAATTCCCTGCCCACCCCACCCCCAACCTCCCCCAACCTGGCTTGTCAGCTATCGCGACCCGGGGAGGGGGGCGAGGGCGGCTGGTAGCTTGACTGGGTGGGAAGGGGGCAGGGAAAGCACGTGCTGACCTCCCCGCTGTCCCGAGCTGTGGACAAGAGACGAGCAGTGGTTGGGGGGCAGAACGCGCTTTTCAATCGCTTTGCAAAGCCGAGTTTCTACCCAGCCGATTTTGCAGTCTGACTGGCGGAGAGGAGGTCTGGGCATTGTGCTGGGGGCGAGCGGGGACCGTGGACCTGACTGGCTCAGAGTCGCGGCATGGCCTGCCGCAGTGCTGGCGGGCGGGCGCCGGGTGGGCGAACTCTGGCAGGGCGGGGGCGCGGCGAGGCCCTGCGAGGCCCCGGCGAGGCCCCGGCGAGGCTCGGCGGCCGTCGCCGCCTGCTCCCCGGCTGCCGCGCGGCGCTCGCTCCTCTATCTGTTTGTTGGCAGGAGGCTCCCGCACACGCGGTGCTTGTAAACATTCAGACACGAGATTTTTCCCAATCAAAATCCACTTCCACTTTTTTTGAAAATCTTCCAAAAAATAGTAAGAGGAGGGAGTTCCTCGCTCCCTCTCCGTGCCGCTGGCGCTCTAAGTTTGCAACTAAAGGGGTTTTGGGGAAGGGGGTAATTGTATTTTTTTTCCCTTCTATTTAAAGAGTGTGAGATTTGGGGTGGGGGGGGGAGTCAAACGGGAGAGCGTTGCAGAAAACTGCCGGCGGAGCGTTTGGCTTCTTTTAGGGGGCAAGAAATTTTACATTCTCTTGCCTCGTTTAATATAATTTTTAACTTAATTTAAATTTAATTTTGCACATCTTTTCGCTGCCACTGAGGTTTGGCTGGGAGGGGCGGGCAGCAGCAACTCAGGCGGCAGCGGCCGGAGAACTCTCCCTCCTTTCCCGCTCGCCCCCGGCTCTTGCTCCTGCTCTTCAACGGCGACGGCGCGGGAGGGCAAGCGCGAGGAGCCGGCACAAAAGGCAGCGGGACAAACACCCACCTCGAGCCGGAACAAAAGGCGGCAGCGCTGGCCGCATCTCCCGTCCTTTACCGGTCGCCCGGCTTTCCCTGTCGCCGCGGCCCCTCTCCACACCCTGCAGACTCTAGAGAGCCGGGGGCCCCCTCCCATAACCCCACTTTCTCACTATTGTGAAGATGACTACTTTCCTCCCGGTGTACACTTCACCGTGAGCGCGCTGATGTCCGAGGGCCAGTCTCACCTCTTTTCTCACTGGGAATTGTTTTTTAAGCTAGGATTTTCTCTCTCTCTCTCTCTCTCTCTCTCTCTCTCTCTCTCTCTCTCTCACGCACATGCACACACACACACACACACACACACACACACACACACACACACACACAACCGTTTTCCTTCCTTCGGTGAGTGGAAGCAATCCCCCTTTCCCCTCCAGCTCCTTCCTCTAGATTTGCAAGAGAGTTGTTCGCATCCATACATAGCATTGTTCATTATTTTGCAAAAGTGGAGGGGAAATCATTGCATTCCTTTAAGAAAAGAGAAATAAAGCAACGGAAAGCAAGAAAGAGGAGGAGTCAAATTTTCATAAAATTAAAAGGTGCGTGCTATCCCAAAAGTACATACGGCTACAATTCGGGATGGAATGAAGGGTTTGTTGTTCTGTTTTTTTTTTTTTCCTCCCTTTAATCTCTTTTATCCCGACTCTCGGAGGCTTTTCTCTTGAAAAAATTTTAAAATGCATGCACACACCCCTCTCTCCCCCTCGCTCTTGCTTCTCGTCCTGCGCGCTCTCGTGATTATTAATAATTATTATTACTATTATTGGGTTACTTACGCGAGAATTCCCGTTTGCTTAAGTGCTGAGGTTTGCCTTGCTTGCGGCGAGACATGGTGGGCTGCGGGGCGGGCGGGCGGCGGCGGCGGCGGCGGCGGGCGGACGACGGCTCGGTTCACATCGGGAGAGCCGGGTTAGAAAGAAGGAGACTCCAGAGAAAATATCTTCATCAGTGCCTTTTGACATCCAAAATAAATTAGAAATAATACAAAGATGGCGCAGGGAAGATGAATTGTGGGAGAGCCGTCATGGCTTTTTTTTTTTTTAAGCAAAAAAAAAAAAGAGAGAGAGGAGAGATAGAGGGAGAGAGAGAGAGAGAGAGAGAGAGAGAGAGAGAGAGAGAGAGAGAGAGAGAGAGAGAAAGAGAGAGAGATGAAAAAAATGGCAAAAGCCCCCCTGAGCTGCAAGTTCAAGTGCGGACGTGACGTCCCTGCGAACTTGAACGTCAGGAGTCTGGATGGACAGAGACACACAAAACATGGGCAGGGCGAGCAGGAGAGAGGGGAGGAGGGAAGGGGAAGCTCACACCAATGGACACACATCAGGGGCTGGACATGAAAAAGAGACCAGGACAAGCCAATGGCCAGTGCGGGGCGGGGGAGGTGCGGGGCGGGGGGCTCTGCAGATGCCAGACGCGGCCCCCGAGGGAGGGGCAGGCGGAGGGGAGGGGGCGCCGGGGCCGCGGGCTCACCAGTGGCCGCAGCCAGCGCCGAAGCGGCGGCGTGGCAGGGGAAGAAGAAAGGGGCGGCTAGAGTAGTGGGTGGGGGCAGCAAGACGTGCTCCCTCCTTCCCCCGCACGCGCACCCCAAAATGAAAGAATATTTTTAAAAAAACAATTTTAAAAAGCAGGAGTGTACCGGGAGGCTGCAGCTGGGGCCGGGGAAGAGCGGGCGGAGGGAAGCCAGGTAGAGTTGCTCCCGGACACCCTCTTCCGTGCGCACACCCACTTCCCCTCGCTGCTGCGCTCGCTCCCCGCGTGTGGACGTCCAGGCCCGAAGTGAAAGCCTTGAGCCCGCGGCGGTGCTCGGGAAACTTTGCCTAAAGAGAGGATAGCAATGAAAAATCACCCGAAGTTGAGAGCTCAGCCTTCAAGTTACAGCTTCGCAGCGGTGAAGGGGAGGCGGGAGGGAGCGCACGGCGAAGCGGAGTCCAGCCCAAGTTTGGAGGGTGGCGGGTCCGAAAAGGGCAGCGCCAGGGCCTCCCGGAGCCCTGGCGGCCTGGAAAGAGGGGACAAGGACGAGGGAGGCGGTGCAGGCCCTGGTCGAATGGCCGGGAGGACTCCCCCAAGGCCGAGTTGGGGGCTGAGGTTCTGGGCGCCCGGACAAGCAATTGAGTCTGAATGAAACTGGAAGCACGGAGTAGAGGCTCCCAAGGGTCGTGAAAAGAGAGAAAAGCCGAGGAATAAAGAGCCAAGAGCCAGACTCGGGGCGCGTTCCGGTCCCCTGGAGGGGAACGCCGGGGCCCGGGGCCAGGGAGGCGCCGAGGTGTCCACCTCGCCGAGCGGCCGCAGGCCAGAGGACAAAGCACCAGCAGTCCCAGGAGTTCCAATCTCTGGGAACTTACTCCCGGCTCCGCGGGAGGTCCCGGAGCAGGGTCCCGGGGATGGACACACCCCCTCCCGCTCCCGAGCAACTGCAAAAGCACCGAGGAATGGCAAGAAAATGTTTCTTACAGGTAGAGCACAACTATTCTTGTGCTATTACCCGGGAACAGAAAATGGGGAATGAAGAGAGAGCGAGTGACTGGCTCGCAGGAGCAGAGGAGGCCATGGTGGTGGGCTGACCGCCCGGTGTCAGCGCCGGGCTCCCCACGCGCCACCCAGCCAAGGTTCACACGCTGGAGCCCGCAGTCCCTCTCTGGCCTTTCTGCAGACATTCCCGAGAAATTAGGGAGGACCTGTTGGAAATACACCACTGTCTCTTTAATGCACACAGGCGCGCGCGCACGCACACACACACACACACACACACACACACACACACACACACACACACACGCTGCTGCTGTCAAAAAAAGCGGGCTTCACTCTGGCGTGGGATACTTTCAGTTTTACGTAAAATGTACAGCAACAGCACCCCCTGCGATTGGAAAGTTTATTCCGAAACGTGCCTGCAAAGTCCCCCAGCGTCTCCCGCCTCCCAGCCTCCCTGCCTGCCTGCGCCACCCTGTAGGCTCAGCCGCCGCCGCCACCGCGGAGACCGAGCTGCGATTGCAAATCCGGAAGGGCACGGGGGAGAGGAAAAGGGACTCAAGTCCGAGCGAGGCGCGGAGCGCGCAGGGTGGAGGCGAGTCTCCAAGGCCGGCGAGACTCAGAGCTGCAGGTGGACGTGTGTGAGTGCGTGTCTACAGAGCTAGGAGCCTCCTTCCCTGTCCTCCAAACCGCTCCACAACACCTCGTGGCTTCTCTCCCCCTCCTCAGTCTAAGAGACGTCGTTTTCATAAATTCGCCTACCCGGCGGGAGGCTTTATTGTTTTAAGCCGGGACCCGGGGCTTGCAAACGCGCACCCACGTCCCAGCCGCGCCAGCAAGCGGCTGTTTATTCATGTGTCTTACTAAAGTTTCAACCCTATTAGAAAACGACTGGCTTGCCTAGCTCGGCGAAGCTTCGAGCCCCTCTAAGGAAGAAAAGGTTTTGATGCTCATCATTAGGAAAAATGTGGGCTGGACTGGGTTAGTGTAAATGTTGTTTTCCTACAGTTTAAGGGGAAGAGGTACCCAAGTCCTGTTTAAGAAGCAGAAGATTCACTTTCAGTAAAGCTCTGTAGGGTGTGCGTTACAGTAATTCCCATTTTTCAGGAGTTCTTCAGAGCAAGTCAACATCTCTCTTTCGCTACTGTTCCCCCCTCCTCCTTGTCTTGTTAAACTAGACTTCGAGTGACCAAAAGAATGTCATTGAGGGGGGTGGGGGTGGGGCGGAGAGCGGGGCTAAGAGAGGAATGGCTGGAGAAAAGATGAGGAAAGAAAGTGTAACTGCGAGGCCTTTGAAAAGTAAATAAATAAAATAAAAGCCCCTTCAGGTAACAATAATGAGTCAGATTCTTTCGGGACCCAGCTTTCCAAATTTAAATATTTTTCCCGTCCATCTATAAAAGTCCATATATAGAGAAGGTATATAAATGGACGAATATATGTTGTGAAAATACATATGTATTATTTATATGTAATGGTGTGTATAAAGCTTTTCTAGGTTGGGTGTAGTGTAAAAAATAATTACTTTATTACCTCCGAAAGGTTCTGTGGTTCACATTTAACAGAATTCTGAAGTACAGTTCATTACACAATTGTGTGCTCTCTAAAATCGGCACCCTATCAGGGCCGCTATCTGTGGTTATTTTAATAAATAACTGGCAACATTTTATTGATTTTATTTTTTGTAAAAAATTATAAGAAGGTAAGCACTTAGTTACAAGTAGGTCTGCTATGTTATTGCACTTGTTTCAGATTCCAGGGAGTTCCTTCCAAAACAACATCTTAAAACAAACATTAAATACCCAGTTTTGCAGCTGCTTTCCCTGGGTGCCAATGGAGAGGTAAGCAGCGGCGTTCCCACTATTAACATATATTTAATTTCATCATCGTAAAATGCCCAGAATGAAATAGGAAATGCCCTCCGCTCCCGCCCCTCCCCCAACCTGATTTCACCCAGTCCGGAAAACCAAAGCTGTGTATAGGCATTTGGTTCCTCCTGGTCGTGGACCCCCACTCCCGATTCCTCGAGCTCACCCCTATGAGTGACTGACGACCCCTCCCTCATCCCGGCTGGATGTTTGCTACAGCGCCCAAAAGTGGGGGAGGGGAGGGTTTTGAGAAATAAAAACGTGTTGTTTTAAGAGGTTTAAAATATTACGTAAGTACTGATTAGTTATGCAGGTGGTTTTGTAGAGGGGTGAAAGGTCACTTTAAACGCACACCCTTGGATATACAATAAGTATATTTACCTTTCCAAAAGTGGCTTTTAGAAAGTAATAAACTATGAAAACATTAAAATTATTTTTTGGCTATTATCTTCATTTAGAGCAGTAGAACATTTGCTGATTCCACTGAAGGGGTAATTACCCTCCGTGGGCTCTTTCCCAAACCTTTGGTGACGACACTGAATGTAAACTCCAGGCCAACAGACGACCCCTCCCCTCCGCCCCCTTTTTATCTTGCTCGCGGAGGAGACTCCCCAGGACTTCCTGCAGTATATATTCTGCCTCTGATCTCCGTACTTAATAGCCAAGTTCTGGTTTATGCTTTATAATGTGTTGACAAGTTTTCTAACATACTTTCTGAAATAATGCACATATATTCACGTCGGTTAGAAACCTACCGTATTTTTAGAGGCGAGTAGATCTATACCTTAATGCAGTGAGAGAGTGTAAATCATAGAGGATTTCATAGTCCTTTCAGTAGTTTTCGGTATGAAGTATGAGCCGCGTGGCCTCCAGACGTAACCTTTTAGAAAAAAAAGACAGTGCTTTTATTTTATGGTGTAAAGTGCTTTTAGCTCCAGGGCTCTGAACGTGAACGTGGTCAACAAACAGCTCTAAGAGGGAGACTTAATACAGTCCTTGCCCTCGTGCGGAGGATCGCCTGCGCGGGGTACTCTGGTGGAGCCGGAGAATGAAGGGTTAAAAGATCTGTCTCGATAGAAACTACAAGATTAAAATAAAATAGTCACTGTCTGCCTTTAGGGAGAAAAACCTTTATAGACTTAAAGATAAATAAATAAATGACTGAATGAATGGTTAAAAATACAATCGATCCCACCTTGCTTTTTACTCCCCTCGACCCCCGCCTAAAGGCAGTTCAGAAAATAGAGAATGGGCAGTTATCTTTATGAAAATAAAACTTATGTATGGATTTAGCAGTAGATCTACATTTAGTGGATCTACATTTAGCATAGATTTTGCATTTGGGGTTCTTGAGGGTGGGAGTGCTACGGTGTTGTTAGGACAAAGGAAACAATTAAAAAGAAGAAAGAGGGTTGTGTGTAAGGAAGAGGATGGGCTTTATGTGGGCACCCTAAATCGAAAGGTGAGCAGAAGGGCCACAGTCCTTTCTTCTCCCCAGCCTCCCTCAGCTCCTAACACCACACCACACACTCCCCACACCCTCCCCCCCAACACACACACACACACACACACACACACACACACACACACACACACACACATATCCCCAATAACATTTCTTCCTCCTCTATTTCCAGTGTGATCCAGAGCCTGGAACCTAAGGAGGCTCCTGGAGGGTAGTGTCTATACCTGCAAAGGCACAGACTTCCTTCTGCCAGGGAAGTTCCTGGGGTAACAGTCTGATCCTTCTCCAGAGACTCTCTGGGCCTTTGACTGGCTGGCAGACTACTCCACAAACCTGGACCTATCCAAAAAATAAAAAAGGGGAGGGAAGAAGGGGAGAAAGGGAAAAGCTGAATCTGCTCTAAATAAGTCTATACTTGCCTCTAGATTGGGCAGCTGTATGCTGAGTCAATAATATATGGGGAGGGGGAAACAGTAGTTTCACCACTTAAGTAAGAGGCCCCCTTGAAGACAACAAGGAGTTCTGGTTAGAACACTGCTTGGTGAAATTCTCGATTTGGCTCCCTAACATTTACATCAAAGACACACCAGTGCTGCATAATGAAGCCAGTCCAGTGTACTGTGTTAGATATGTTCTAGTGCAATAGTCAGCACACAGTAGATGTTCAATAAATGGGTGGGGTTTTTTTTTTTTGAGTGATAGTGAATAAATCCTATCACCACATGAATGAAGCAAATATAACCATCCAAATTCCATAAGTTTTCCCCAGAGACCAATAAGGCTTTGATCGACAACCCTATTATCAGTACATTTTAGCCTAAAAGTGATTCTCGCCAAGGATGGAGATCTCAAAAAGATTATCCCAAATATCAGAACCACTGAACAATTAGGAATACAATGCAAGATTCCCATCAACTCAAGCAGCCTACATTATCAGATATCTTTAAAACTAACCACTATCAAAAACCCAGTATCAACAGATCTATTTTTTTTTAAATTATTTTTAACATCTATTTTTTTAACATTGCTTTTTGGATATGTACAAATCTGATTTCCCAAATGAGAGCACTCTAAAGTAAAAAGTACAATAAGAACAAAATAAAAAATATCTCAAATTTCAATTCATTCTCTGTGCACTGCCCCCACCCATGAATTTTTTGCTTTTAACAAGGGAATAATTTTTTCAATACATGTTTTCACACCTAATCTTAAAAACAAGCTTCACCTATTTGCTTCTTTGGGATAGGGGGTGTAAAGAAAAGGAAAAACAACACAACACATGTGCACATCTGGACCAACATTTTGTACAGCAAAGTTTAACCCAATGTGATTTTAAACAATGTGAGTTTAAAACCTCTTAAAATTTGGGTTTTTAATGGAAACGCTGACAGACTCTTAATTATAGCAGCCCTGCCAGACACTGCTATAATGAAATAGTTGTGCTTTCATTACTATAGAGGCACTATAGTTAAGGGTCTGTCAGTGTTTCTATTATAAACCCTGAGTTTAAGAGGTTTATAACTTGGCGATTTAAATGGCATTGGGTGGAATTCAAGATATCAGTCCAGATGTGAGGTTGTTTTATCAAAGAAAAAAATAACTCAGCTGAGGAAGATTTTAGATCTCTCTTTCTCTCTCCACCTCTCCCTTTCTCTCCTTTCCACCCTCCTTCCTAAGAAACATCACAGAAATGATGTGTAGTAGTTTCAGATGGTCTTATTGCCAACTTCTAGCTATGACTTTACTGTCTAAAAAATTCTATAGGCAATTAGTCCTTTATTTAGACAAATATTCTTTGTTGTCATTATCATAAGTTTTTATTATTTCACTATGTTGGGGTGAGGATAATATATATATATACACAGAGAGACAGAGAGAAACTTTTAAAAAAAAAGAAGACTATATGTCAAGAAATGTTGCAATTTCATATATATATACACAGAGGTATACATTTAGTGTTACATTCTAATGAAAATGTATAAGTTTACTGAAAAGAAGAAATAAAGCACCTCATATCTTCTCTATCTTGTCTATCAACAGTGTGGTAAAAATAAAAGAGGTATTAACATCTTATTTCAGAAAGTTGTAGCCTTCCTGATACCATTTGGTTCGTTAAGAAAGCAATAACTAGCATGGTGCAGTCAGCACAGAACTAACCAAGGGCTGTACACAAACACCTTATATCTCTCCACTTGACTTTGATTGTTGATAGATTGATGAAGAATTTACCTTAGATTACCTAATGGACCAGTTTTTTGAAATATGTTTGTTAACCTGGTCTAGTGCCACCATGATATGTAATTAATGTTTGTTAGTGATGATGTGGCTGATGCTAATTCTATCATAAGGAAAACAGGATGGTGGTGGTGGTGGTGGTGATGATGTTGATGGTGATGATGGTGATGGAGGTGATGGTGGTGGTGATGATGGTGGGCTATGAGATGGGGGTGATGGTGGTTTCACTCATTAATATGTCCATCAGAGGGAAATGGAAATAGGATGAAATATGAAGATGAAAGCTTCAAACCCTTGCTCTCCAACTCTTCTTACTTTAGAAAAGCCATTCCACACAGATCGGGTGGTAAACAAGTTAAAATGAAGTTTTCAAATGATGTGGCCTTGACTGGGTGTTGTTGGCAGGCTCTAAGGTCACCGATTCATGCAAAAAGACCACCAAGAACTGTTCAGCAACCACATCTGCATTTCCTTTCCTCTGTTCTCTCTGACTGAAATCAGACCACCAAATCAAGCCATCAAGTACCACACAGCCTTGATCATTCTCACTTCACAATAGCTTTAGTGGTCTCCTCTGGAATTAACTAAGTGTCAAAAGAGAAGCAGTCATCCAAACATGTCAACAGGCTCAAGTTCCTTCTCTGCCAGTTTCTCATAAACCCCACAAATATGCAGCCCCACAACCATTCCAGATGCATGTCAGTCATTCCCAAAGATCACTGAATAGGTGGGGCTATTCTGGTTCATTTTCGAGAAATGAAGACATTTCTCTTTTCTTGATAGTTGATCATTAATATATATATATTAATTTTTCCTGAAAAATTCAGCAAAGGGAAGTTTTCTGGTAGAAAAAGCCTATTCCTATTTCATCTTTCTTTGGCAGTGTGGTAGTGAATAAATCTCTCTGGTCTCTCATTCCTGGTTGTATACACTTTGCCTGTTTTCTCTCTTTCTCTTTAAAAAAAAAATCTCTTGCACAAGGTCATCTATCTAAGGCTCCAGGTTCCTATAAAATGGTGACTGGTCCTAAGAATTGTTATTCTTTCTTTCTTTATGGAGCACTATACTAAACAGACATGAGACATGGTTCCTGCTCTTGGATGACTTTTATTTTTAAGGCACTAATATACATATACACAGGCACAAACCTTTATGTCACATAAAGTTCATGAGTCATACATGCCAAAGTCACACAGATACACACTATTATCCTTGCTTTGTAAAGCTCTGGCTTCACTTTGCTGATCTGAACAGTTCTAAACCTTTAGCAAGGACCTGTTTGAAGGAACACAGCTCTGATCACTTCTGACACAAGATTTTTAATTTATAGAGAAAGAGCTTGGTTTCCCAGAAATTGGAATGGTAAATTAATGAGGTTTGGTCATGGATGTCTGTGATAATGTTTTGTTTTAGTTTTTTTGATGTTATTAAATAGTTTAATCAGTTACTTTTGAGAAATGAGCTTTCTGTATTACACATGTTTTGTAGACAGTATTATAGACTCTAACCACATTTGTGAACGCATTATATTTAACTGGCATTGTTTTGCTTCCCTAACACATAGTAAGCTTTTAATGCATTTGTTGAATCAAGAAATGAATTCCATAGATGTATTTTCAATTGCTGCTGCAGGTGAAAAAGACAGGTATTTGTGTCTACTCATAATAAATTAAATAGCCATATAGTGGAAAATTATATAATTTTACTTTTTAAATAGTTAAGAAGTATAGGCCATTTGCACTGCTATCTAACTTAAATATTATAAACTGCAAGCACCCTGTGTCAGTTGGAAACAACTGCATGTATTTTTGTATATATTTCACATTAATAAAATGTTATAAAATCCTGACTCAAGTTCTGGGTTGTCAGTGTTTATAGCAGAGCCTCTGTCATTTTCACCATTTCTCCCTCTGAGCACAAAGTAGGACCCTAGGAAAATACCTGGTACATGAATAAAATACAAAGTAGACCACATAAGTTCCCAAAACTTCAAAGTCCCCAGAAACTTCAAACTTCTGTCTACTGTAGATAACATGTTCTTTTTATAATTCTCAATCCTCAGATTTTAAAATGCAATAAAATATTCAAATAGCCAAAATCCAGGTGCATTGTAACACGGGATAACTCTGAGAGATTAATTCTGGAGCCTGATTATCCAGATACTACCTTCTTTAAGTATCAAGGCCCATTCTAGCTGGTTCTAATTTGAAAGAGGCAAGGCTCACAGAGCTTTACATTAGCAACTGCCCTCCCACTCATCCCCAAACAGTGATTTTTGGGGAGTGATTTTTGCTCAGGGAGTAAGGGAAGTATCAGTATATGTTCTTCAAATGTAGAGGGGAAAGAATTATGACCCTCTCTTCTAAAAATATCCAATCTTGAACTCTGAGCTTAATTAGTAGGAGAAAACCCAAGCTTAGTGGGATTTTTAAAATAAACTTGGTTTCTGAATATAAATATATGAGGGGGCGGGGGTATATATTTAATTATTTGAATAGCAAGCACATAAAAGTGTTTTGACTCTGTTATTGTAAAGATTCTAGAAAGTTAAAAATATGCTCATTTTAAAAAATATGTTTTAAAGGAAGTCATCTCTCCTTAATGGGAACTTGCAACTCTCAATTTTGTTTTTTTGTTATTTTAGCATAAATCAATCAAACTGAAAAACAGCCTCAAACCAAAAAGGAACTGCTTTCTAAAAATATTTTTTATTTGACTTTAACTTTTATAACATCTTCAACCTGGATTGTTTTATTTCCTCTGATCTTCAGATATAAGGGTTTCAATATCTTTAAATTAATGAAACAAAAAAAATTTTTAATGCTGAGCTCAGGCTTGTGTTTCCTGCTATTATACCCTCAGCAATATTAACATAATATCTGGTTTTTTAAAATGTTAAAATTAAAACATTTTTGACAATGGTAAAAAGTTGTGATTCATTACTTCCAATTTTTAAATATTCTAGAAGGAGAAGCTTTTCACTCTGGGAGCTGAAAGGGGCAAAAGAGCCCCTGATTTCAGGTGGCATATTTTCTTCAGTTTTTAGGAACAAAAGATTGATCAGCAGCAAGAAAATAAAATATTAATCGTGAAGTACATATATATATTTTTTTCAACATAATACCAAATGCCTACATGTCGTGGATAAACTTGTACTGAAATAATAAGATGTTGGCAATAATTATGTTAATGAGAATTTCCCTAGCCAGAATAACAAACAAATATATTGCCTAATGTTACACTGAAAGGTAGTACATAAGTACACATACTGCTGTGGTGACTAATGTGTGATAAGAGAATCCTTCTGTTCGCAGTTTGGGCATTTATGTCGCCACGTATTATTGATAGCACATATTATTTTTACTACATGGTATCTTTATTGTGTAAAGTCTAATTGCAGGAAAAATTTTTTTCATCCTCTTGATTTTGATAGGCATTTCCATAGAAATGATGGGATACAGAGAAAGCAGTGTATTGTGAAATTCCACCATCAGTAAGGATGTTTGCTGATGATTGCTGATAACAGTTCTATGAGCACCGTACACTGGCCTTTTAAGAGGGAAGGAAATTGCGTACAATAGACTTGAGATAAAATAAGGATAAGGTTCTGATGAAGATACACGGAAATTGGATGATTCAGAATTAAAGCTTCAGCCCCATATTCCCGCTTTCAGGTATTGCCAACTAAAGAGTGTATGAAATCGCCTGCTGAACTAAAATTCTGTTAAAATATTATGTTAACTGCACCTTGGTCCTGAGGTGGAGATAAGATTAGATTTTTCTGGATGTAATTTCAATTATGATGCTTACTTTGGTGAAATGCTTTCCAGGAGAGTGAGCAGAGTAACAGAAATCTGGCATCCAGAACCAAACAAGCCAGAGTGTCTGGCCCATGTACAATTTCCACAAAGAAGGTCAAAAAGGGCTGAAAGAAAAGGTGTATCAAAGGTATCCTTGGAACTCAGCGCCAATAAAAATGAAACTATTCTCTTCTGAGACCTAATTAACTTTTATATCCAAAGCTACACTGCACATTTGTTCATTGCTTATGAGTAGGACTAAAAAAATATATGTGCCATGGATCTAGGCTTTTAAATGATCTATTGGATGGCTTTTCCACGTCTGTAGGATTCTCTGTTCTTTAGAGGTATTCCTTCAGTGAATAAATAAGTCTATGTTAATTTTTCTCAAAATGTTAAGTATTTTCCTATATCTGTTTTCAAGGAATCAAAGACTTAGTCCCTGAAACTTCCAAAATATTCCCTTACCTCCTAAAACAAAACCAAAACAAAAATGTTCCAGCAACGAATTTCATGCTATAGGCTTTGCAAGGATTAGTCTCCTATTAGAGTCACTGTTCCTATATGATCTTTTTTCATGTTTTAGAGGAGAATATATATTTTTCTGTTACCTTTTCTGACAGTAAAGCAATCACAGGAACCTGCAGGAGGCACCATAAATATGCAAATTTGTGAGAGAGATAACTGTTTTCAGTGGTTATGCCTCCAAGTAGTCGGGGAAACAGGAGAGCTGGAGCTTCCTACTTCCAAGGAATTCATATGTTGGTAGTGCCCCCTGCTGCAATCACAGGTTGTCCAAGAAAGGGAGAATAAAATTCGGAAGCATTCAGATCTGGCTAATATGTGAAATAAATGCCCACTACCCCCGTCCCAGGAACTGCTATGCCTGAGTTCAGATTTCCACCTGCCAGACACAAATTCACTTTGAACATTTTCCTCAACCTAAAATTTGGAAGATTCACTTTTACCTTAAAACCTTTAAATATGCAGGTTACCTAGAGATAGATTTTTATGTCCTAAAAAATACAGCATTAAAGAATGAGACATTTAAAGAATTTTCTAGAAGTTACCTAACAATAATACATTCTGAATTAGAGGAATACCATGCTACCCACTAGGACATTAAAACTGGAAGGAAAAGTTAAAGTGTTAACAGTATATAGAGTTATTATTTAGTTTTAAAATGGCTTTATTTATTAAAGAAAAATTTCGTGGGCCATTAGCTTATAGCATGGACTGGACATTTTGATATTCAAAAATAAAATGAAATAAAATAAGTAAATGAAACAACCAAGTTAGGAACATTGGAAAACTGATTGCCGTGGCTCTATAGTCACTCTATTACAGTTTTTCATATTAAGAGTTGGGGAAGGGAGGATGTGATAGAACAGAATAACATGATACAATTCAGACCTGTGCCGGTCTATTGACTACATAATATGCATTTTTAAATTGCCTGAATATATATTCACATGACAGAATCTAATGGGTTTAGAAGAAACCCTTGCTCTTGATCAAATCATAAAAACTGTTATAAACTTGTCTATCACATCAGATCACATACACTTCTATTAAAATTGTTTTTGTCTTGTTTAAATACTAGAGTTGGAATAGATAAAGGAAATTACACCTTTAAAAATATTCAGGTATTAGAAACTCTAGGTAGAGTCACCAGGGCAAACCTTGATGACATGGATACTCAACTTTTTCTGTTGGATCCTCCCCAATTATTACTGATGCCCCAAGTCCCCCAATTTTGCAATTTTTTAACATCAGTTTCAGAAATGTAAGCCCTCTCCTAGTGTAAACACCTCACAGTGGTTATGTACTAGAGTTTGAATTTCAACTTAGCTCTGTGCCTCATTTCCATATTCAGATCTTCACAGCTAGAGCAAAGTAGAGGACTGAGGAAATTACCTATAACATTTCAGCAATAAGCCTGCCTTTATCTGCATCATCCAGGAATCTTGCACCCTGCCTGTAGAGTCCTGACCTGAGATCCCATGAGGAGAGAGAGGGGAGAGGCACCAGTGGATATTAGTTACTGGGCAGAACTAATTAGAAATAGATCTCGATATTAAAGGTATCTATCTTTTACTTACTCAAAACTTAAATGGGCTCCCATTACTCTATATGATAAGGAGAAATTTTAAGCCCCTGCTCTGGGTTTTATTGCCACAGAAGGTGAACTATTAGAAAAAGAAAACAAGTGCACAAACAGCAGTTGAGAATCGAAGCTCTTCTTTACCAGAACCCCTGCCATATACGTTCTGTCACTCACCTTCTAGACACTCAGTACAACCATTCAATCTATTGAATCAAGAGACTGTTTGATCTTATCTGCATCTGTGAGCTGACTGTCAACCTGCTTAGGCTGCATATTAAATCATCTATAGTAGCTGTATCAAGCTGGGATGATCTGTTAATTCTAAATTTATTAACCCTTGGAGTACAGTCATCATGTTTAATCTAGTGTAGCCCACATTTATTTTGCAAGACTAAATCCTTCTTTAAGATATGGCTATGCTGTAGGTTAAAAACAGCTAATGTGAGTTTCATTATGATAATTGGGGGAAGAAACTATCTGGAAAAAGCTAGTGTGGCTACCCTAACAGACTCTATATGTCTGGTCTCAGGCACTCTTCTAGCCTGGGGTTTGCCTGTGAGATGAAATTTTCTCCAGAAACTGTTCTGTCTCTGAAAAGAATGAAAAAGGAAAAAGGGGTCGGGGTGGGGGTGGTGGAGAAGAGAGAAAGGAGGAAAGTCTCTGATAGATTTCCAGAGGTCCAAAGCCAGAAAGACTGATTTCCATAGCAGCATCAACTTCTAATGTAAAGCCTGAGGAATAAATTTCCAAAAGCACACACCTGGTGAACGATGCTAATAAAATTCCTTAAGTGAGTCAAACTTCTTGATCAATAAGAATCACCTATTTCTGGATTGAATGATTTTTTTCACACGCACTCCACCTACCCACCAAAGAAGAATTCCAAGGTTGTCTTGCTAAAAAGAGAGAGAAACATGTTCATTTAATATGTTAATCTGGTCTTCAGACAAAAATAAAAAATAAAAGATATCCATCTCTTCTACTTGCCCATTACTGATGTTATCAACATATTCATAGCTTTTCTTTCAGACACAAACTGCTAGGCATGCTCTCTTTTTTGGTAACCACGTGCCTGATATCTCTCTAATGTAGCCTAATAACAATTTTAGCATTCAGATGAAGCGATTTCATTCTGTGACTGCCTTTTCTATTAGATTTGATTTTGAGAAGCCCCAGTGGGTGCCTTCGAGGCAGAGATCTATCTGTGAGGCTGCTACCGACTCAATAGCAGCCTGGGCTAACCTTGACCTTTCTCGAGACCCCGCTCCATCTGGTGCCAGCCTGCTTTCCACCCCCGCCCCCTCCTTTCTTGCTTCATAGTCAACATTGATCAAGGCAGAACGGAGCGCCTCGTCTCCTGGAAGGGCTGGGCAGGCTCAGGAGGACAGCACATTTCAGTATATGGAAATGATCAAGCTTCTTATGCAATCATAAATCTACATAGGAGTCTTGTGATTTGATATTTCATTCACCTCCAAAGATTTTTTTCTCCCTCCCAACAGGGATTTATAAGCTCTGTAAAAGCTCCCGGACAACGGCTTTCCCCAACACCTGGAAATTATCAAGCTTGCTGCTTGCTGAATGATGCTAACAGCTCTAATGCTGCAAATTCATTTTTAACAACTCACTGGCTTTTATCTAGGATTTGTGTGTGTGTGTGTGTGTGTGTGTGTGTGCGTGTGTGTGTGTGTGCCTTTCTTTAAGAAAAATCTACCAAAGCAGCAGATAGTATCAAAGATACCAAAATCGAATCTGACTTGAATATCCTACATCTCCACGCCCTTCTCCATTATGTATTTGTAGATAGATTTTTCTATCTCTGTATTCTGCCCCCTTTCTTAATGGTTTAAGAGGGGAGAGATAAAGAGGAAAAGAAGAGTGAGGAAAAAGAAAGAAAAAGATGGAAAGACTCCAGATAGAGGTAACTGTATGCAACGCTTGAATGGAGCTTGAAACCTACCTCTCCCCTCCCCAGGCCACATTCTTTCTTTCTCAAAGACTCTCACAAATGTCTCCTACACATCACCCACTACAGTACAGACGCCTCCTCTGCCTCACGCTCTCTCTTTCTTTCCTCTTCGTCTGTCCGTTTCAGGGGCTGGCTGGTAAAGAGGCTGACTGAGAGGGAGTCACGTGGGCAGCCCGTGGGCAGCGGCGGCAGCAGCTCAAAAGAAATTGACTGACTGGCCGCTTGGGCGCATTTCAATATATGGAAATGACCAGAGGCTTCTGCAATAAATCAGCACTCAACACTTTGTCATTTTTCTAGTTATGCTTCATTTTCCTATTTTTCTTTTCTCTTCACAGAAGCCTCATTTCTTGCATTTTATCCTGCTGCGTTTCTTCCCGCCTCCAATTTCCACCCTCTCTAAATCTTGTCCCATCCATGCCAAATGCCCCCCCACACACACACTTCTGTTCTCTGGCTTCCCTGTAATTGGAAACATCCAGTCGAGGATTCTTTCCCTCAAAAAAATTTTTTTTCTGAAAAAATTGGGCAATGTTTGCTGTCGTGCCTCAAATTTCCTTCGACCAGAGGCGCCCGAGATGCGCTCACTTAATCCCCAGGACCAGTACCTGAAGCCCTTCGTGAAGAAGAAGGAAAAAAAAAAAAGACCACGTTGCTCGTTTCCCCTTTCCCTATCCTAGCTACCACTCCCAACCTCGAGTTCCCTTAGCAAACTTGAAAGAATATCAGAAGCAACTCCTGCAGTGAAATGCCCGAGGTAGCGTTTGGTGGGTAGCCAGAAGGAAAGGAGGGATGCACTGAGAATCTAAGTGGGTTTGCAGGTTCCTGCTTTTCTTTTGCAGATCCTCTGGTGCCCTCCACCTAACCCTGCCCCTATGCCTCGGGTCTTTTTTGAACTAAAGCTGCGCGTCCCCGCAATCTGCAATTACTCTGGATGTTTCTCAGGAGCTCAACGCAGCCTGAATTTCGTGGCGCGTGCAAAAGCGAAATTAACAAAACCCCATCGCCGCGCTGTTGATTTTGTTTTTTTCTTTTTTAAGTTCGTTGCGGAAGCAAACGTTACCTAGCTTCCTCCACCCCCTCTTCCAGCTCCTACTTGACATTTCTAATCTTTCAACTTGGGTCTCTCTCTTGTCGACTGGGCAGACTCTCTTTTTTCTTCCGCTCGGATCTGGGAACAATAGGCATGTAAAGGGTCAGTGGGCATCACCCTATAAAGCTCAGAACCTAATTAATTTTATTAAAGGAGGATCTGTTTATGCAATATGACAGCCTGGGGGAATTAACCATTTGAGGATGCAAACGCTGTTCAGATATTCTCTTCTCACATCATAAGCTTATACTTCCTGCCCCATTTGATCCTGGGCGGCACCGTGATCCGGGTCTGGTTTTTTGTTTGACCTTGTGAAGAGCTTGTCTAAATCCCGTGGTTCTGCACAATTCCAGGGATACTCAGAAAATCCATATATTCCCATTGCCAGATGACAGTTGAAGTGCCCACCCATTCACAGTTTGTTGTAGTGACAGCCCAAAAGGTTTCACTATTAGGATTGGGGGAAGGGGGAGCGTTCTCACGAGTCCTATAGTGGATACTTGGTGCTCAGAAATATTCTACTTGGAAATTACCTTGTATGAAATCCAACACACTTTCTCAGGAGCAAAGAAAAATGTAACTGTTTTTAAGTTATTATTTTTTATTTTTTCCCTGCCACTCCAGTAACTTGAAATACATTTTTAATAATCTCCTGGAAAAAAAAACAATTTAATATTTCAGACATATTGTTCTTTGACTTAATATCTCTGTGTATTCCTTAATTGCCACAACAAAGTTTATTACATTTACAAGGGCTAACTTTATATCTCCCAGGAATTCTAATGTCATAGTTTTTTTTTTATCATCACCTTGGATTTTGTTCAACAGGGATCTAGAAATGTATAGCATATGTATAGAAATAGATATGATAAAATATTCAAGAGCTCTCTGAAGAAAAATGTGCTTGAAAATAACCCCCTCTTTTATGGAATTTGTTTTGATTTAGATCTATAGATAGTAAAAAGAATGAAAGAAACTGTGAATTACACTGAATATAAGATGTTTATCACTTTAATATTACACTTCCTAGCTTCCATATTATAGAGCTTTAGAATACTCCCCAAACTTTCAGATTGAAGCTTTGCCTTGTACCGTCTGAGGTTTGTCTGGAGAGACCTGCCAGCACATGCCAGCTAAAAATGAGTGTCAATTAATAATAATAAAAAAGCTCCCTTATTTCTACACTCATGTAATTTAACAGGTTTGCAGAGGAACATAGGATGACAACAGTTGTGAGAACATTCCAATATATGCAGTTCTAACAGCTTTCATTCTAAGACGCCAAACCTTCCTAAAATAGAATGGCTTAACATTTCTTTTTTATATTAAAAGTCCAATCTACACTTCACATAAAATGTTTTTTCATCACAAAAATATTTGTCTCTAGCAAAATGCACTTTTTGTTCTACCAAAAAAGCAAACATCTTGAAACAGATTCTCCCAGCTTTTTACAGCTCCCCATTGCAATTTTCTGTGCTATTTTCAACTGCCCCTTCCCCCACATGAGATACTTTGAACACAAGAATAAAAATAATTACAATCGAAATACTAAACAAGAATGCCCTGTTTCCCAATGTTGCTAACAAAATCTCTAATTCTTAACTGCTCTCTGATGGAACTAAGCAAATTGGGGAACTTACACTGATATTCCTAAGTGCAGTTTGTTGTTTTAAAAACATATTGTACTGATTAATAAAAATGTGAAATAATTTGAGTTACAAATTTTGAACTACAAATCGCCATCTGCTCAAATGGGGGAAAACCAAAAATTGCCGAATATATTTTCTCACCTCTTTTTTTTTTCATGATAACATAAACAACATTCCTGAATAATTAAAAAAAGAAATTGACTACACTTAATGCATTTTTATAGTTCAACAACTGCTTGGTGAGTCCACCTTTTTAAACCTGCAATTATTTTTTTTCTTAATTACTTACATATGTTCTATCAGAAGTTGCAGGTTCCAGTGCTTTTCCTGTGTATTGTGCAAATCTGTTGAGTTTTATCTACTAGATTATAAGCCCCTGGACTGATATGATAAAGTACACCACAATGTGCAACAATTCCAATTTGCTTGTGGGTGTCCACTATGCCCGAGACCTGTGAGAACACTTAGAGTGTCCTCTGGGGCTGGGGAGAAAACAAATAAACTTCTGTGAACCCAGACTTGGAGTAAAAAGCACAACCCATCAAATAGATGCAGAGATACAAAGAAGTATGATTTTTAAATGTAGCTTATCATTTGTAGAAAAGGAAGTAGGTAGGTAGATCTGCCATCAATGGCTATTGAACACAGTTGTTGATGGTCTGGCTAATAGAATTCAATGAAATTTGCTACTCCACTGCAGAAATCGTGAAAAAATCATCTAGGATGTACCAAGTTACTGGTGTTCGAGCAAGAAAGAGACTAAGCCAGGAATCATCAATGCAAGGAGTCTAACAGGAGATCCAATACAGAGTTGAATGTATTGCTTTTTAAACCATATCCCTGGTTCAGACATTTTAGATGAGCACATTGATTTTTAATCATCATAAGAATAAAGAATTCCAACTCTACTCATTTAATCATAGAATAATATGATGCATTTCTTTTTTTTTTTTTTTAAGCCTGCCTGTCTGAGGGATAAAAGTACACTGATGTTTTGTAGAAAGATATTTGCACCATGATCAAAAAGCCAAAATTTCATAGGATGTGTCTGCATTGATCAAGCTGTACCTTGGCTAAGAAAGAGTGGGCCCAGTTATGCCATACTCTCATTCTCACCATCATCCCAGTCCAATTTTAGAGAAAGTAAAAGTCAGGGTGTGACTCTCTGGGCCCTGGGAAGAATGTGAAAGTTGCTTTCCTTATATTGAAATGGGGTAGAAGGGAATGAAGAACTGGTTGAAAATGCCTCCGGATAATCCTAAGCATCAGTTGCTGTCGTCTCTTTCTACTCAAACTGTAGAAATTCTTTGAACATAGCAGTTATTGCTTTTGTTTTCTTTAGCTTTTAATTAATAACACATCTCTCCGATTTACAGAATATTAAATACTGTGTATAATGGTAAGTCCCTTATTGAGAGCTAATGCCAGATGCTGTTGAGTGTCTACCACACCCAGGGACTTGTTTCAGGTGTGCAAGGGACTGAAGACAGGTTAAAAGAAAAAAAGTTTTATGTCCCTATGTCCCCTCAAGTGGTTCACAGTCCAAGGGAGGAAGGAACTTACACACATCTGGCTACGAAACAAGCCAGACTGGGGACAGGAAAAAAAGAAGAGATCGTGGAGTCACTCCAAAGCTGGAGATTTATCAACTGCAGGAAAAGGGAGAGTAGGGTTTTGCTAGGTGGGAAGATGTGGAAAGGAAACTCAGGTGGAAAGAGGACTAATGGGCTTGGTGAGTTTGATGGCTGCAGTTCACCCGGTGTTGCTAAAGCATAAAGTGGAATGACAGGAAGATGTCTGGAGAAGTTTAGGTGAGTTTGGGAAGGGCATCGAATGCCACGCTTCACAGTCCTGACCAAATTCTGTCCGCAGTGAAAAACCATTTGAGGCTTTTGAGTGGAGTGTGGAGGGATGACATGCTTTTTGAAAAAATGAAACCTGGAGGCAATTTGGAGGATAACTGGAAGCAAGTTGGTCTCTGCCATCAAGCCTATTTTTCTGCTCCCCAATCTGAAAAGCAAGCTGTCCTTATGCAAATGATGCAAGTTGGACCTTACCAGGAATAGATTATTCATTGCTTTTTCCTTCATAATTGAAGATGATGCTACCAACAGTGATTTCTATTTACGTGCACAGGATGACTTACTTTCAGAATATTCACACATACAAAAATATGTTTTTTGAATGTTTCTATATTTGAAATCTTTATGTCAAAGAATCTAATTTGCCTTTCCCTATGTGAGTCCCAAAAGTTTTTGCCTCTAACCCTTACCCACTCTTCTGACTCAATCTGCCAAAAGATAAGACCCAAACTCATGAAGGAAACCCCTCTTTTCTACCTCTAAGAATAGATATGTCACTAAGTCTTTTAAACATAAAGTCATATTTATTCAACATCCACTGTATGCACAGCCCTTTGGTGAACCCTCTAAAAAAAAATGAACCCAAACACAGATATTGAAAAAACAATGATGACAATAATACATGAATAATGCAAAGATTAAATTATAAATTTTTAAAAACCCTAAAATCAAATAACTGAAGACAAGCAATTGCGATCCGTTAACTATTTGGATGGTGATCTGCTTTTTAGCACAGTCCTCTTAGTGCAACAAAGCTAAGTTCTGTAAATTAAAAACCCTTTAAAATTAGATTCTGTCTTTACAGGGCTGGAGAGATCAATTTATAGAACTTTGACTAGGAGGCTTCATGGCTTTTGTTTTACTTCTCTAGCTCTACCCAGTAGAAAATAACAGTATGAAAAATGGGACACCATGCTGCATTTCAAATAGCCTTCTGCTAATTAGAAAATTACCCTGTATCATCATAAGGGCTGCCAGCATTGTTTTAATATGGGTCTGCTAATATTCCATTCTGAAGGCCCTAATTTAAAAATCTTGTATCTTGGCTGCAAAAATCACTGCAGGCTGAATCTTGTCAAACAGGAGGAGACTTTGTTTTCCAGTTCTGGACACAGAGCATAATGGTGTCATTTTAAAATGCATGGAATGTGTGTGTGTGTGGAGGTGGGGGGAGAGACAAGAAAATTGTCTTTAAATGCTTTCCTTTCAGCACACCTTAGCTGTGATCTCAGATCAGAACCTAGCTCTCTTGAGAATGAAGACTGCTTTGACATTTTTAGTGAGGAAAATCTCAAGCCACTTATATAGATTTCTCACAAAGGATTTAGACAAAATATATATTTATATGAGATTTAAACAAAATAGTTTCTATTGTAACATTTATAATTGTTATCTGTTTCTCTGTTAAATTATGTTTGGGTTTAAATTAAATCAACTCTCAATAAGAATGAGCAAAAAGTGTAGATCCCTGTTATGTAAACACATATTCACATGTGTATTAGCAAATTTAACATAATACAGAGAAATATACAGTATGTCCACTTTAACTAACATCAAAAGTGAACATTTATGGTCTGACTTTAAAAAAATGTTAAGAAAATAAGACTTACATCTGTAATTCCATTTTTAACAAATCTATTGTGACTTGATATTATCTTTATAAGGTTCCCTACTTCAAATATCAGATAGTAAAAGATTCATTCATCTTATATATCATATATACCACAGTGTCAAGGTCAAATGCAAAAGAGTATAGCATGAGAAAGCATTCAGCTTGAACCCTAAAACATCAGGTTTCACTTTATCTGTGTAGAGTATTATTTTAATGTAGATTGGTGTATGGATATGATATTATTCAAAAGAAGTAATGCTTATAAAAAGCTATATCCCTTGGTAACGATTTAACTCAGAAAATTAGTCTTGGTCTTTTTATTTCTTTCTAGCTGTACTTTCAAAAGTGTTATATTTAGACGACTTCTATTTAAACGTAAAAAATGATTAAGCCCTTGAGTTATCCTTATTTAAATTACAGACCCATAAGTGTTGCTTTTCATCCTTGGCAAAAATTAGGAAGTATCAACTTAAAATTTAAACGCATCTCTATCTAAGAAACAAGTTTAATAGTTTACAATATGTGGCAATTTGTGTGTGATGACTACTTCTGAGCTCTGTAAGCATTCATTAGCTTAGTTTCCTCCCGTTAGTTTGCAATAAAAATAATATTTGCCATTTAGTAGGGGCTTTTCACCCTCAAAGTGCTTTTCAGGCATCGAGTGGTTTATTTATTAATAATCTGTGTTTCTGTTTAATAAACTAGATTTCTATTTACAATCAAAGGGAAAATTAGAAAATGTTGTTCTACATGCAAAAAGTAAAAGGAGTTGCTAACAGACTATCAAATTACATATTTATTTTTCCCTGCCCATTATTCTTAAATAACTTTCTGCTAGCCAATTAAAAATTTCAAGGTCCTAGGCAATGAAATATAGAAGTCTGTTTCATGTCTGTTTATTTTTCTGATTTGGGAGGAAGTAGGTTATTTTCAAAGTTTTTACCCCTGCAAATTTATTTATGCAAAAGGAAACTTGGTTTCAGATACTACAGATTAAACACCAAAGAGATTTCTTTTCATTTGTGTTTATAAGAACATATCAGCAGCTCTGTGCCAGAGGTAGGGAGTCCCTGGAACTACTAGGGTGTCAGCTCAGAGGCCCTTGGTCGGGTTCTGTTCCAAACAGAGTAGGAATTGCAGGCAAATCTTCTAAAGACCCAAGGTCTCCAAGACATTCGAATTTTGCCTCTTAGACTGTCTTCAGGGCAGTGGGTGCGTGTGGGCAGGGGTTAGCAAAGCCCCTCAGTAGGTGACCTCTACAGGGGAAATCAAATAAACTGGCCCGGTATGACATGGCATTTAAATGACATCGATAGTCTCAGACATAATCACCTATAATATATCCCCACACTGTTTTTCAAATTGACCTTCTCTTCTCAAGATGCTGTTCCCTGAAAATGAATGTTTAGTGGGAACTTCTTATGCTTTTGTTTTGACTTTACTAGGCAAAATTCTCACGAGGAACATCTTAAATGTTTGCAGTTTTCTGGACATTCCTTTGAGGAGGCACAGGAAAAATGAAGGTACAAACTGGTTTGCAAAGAGGATTAAGTGGCACATTGTCCTGCAACTTAGAGATATAAATACAGGAAACATCAAACAGCTCCAACACATTAGAAAAAAGGCTGCATTGGTGCTGTGCTATCTCTTAAGGCTTAGAGATCATTGTGATAGTAGGTATTACTTTATGTGCGGTGACACTTTACAATTTTTACAGTATTTTTACTTATATGCTCTTTTTCAATTAAGCATACTTTCACCTCTTTTTACATTGATTTTGGCTTGTTTGCTCCTTAATATTTTTGTTGTGTTCTCTTTATAAGAATGGAATAGTGTAAACATCACCGTAGCATGTTTGCACAATGCTGCCTTGTTATAATTAACTGTATTTTTCAAAGGTCTTTAAGCCACTCATAAAAATTTGCTCAGAGCTAAGCTTGGAATGTTAGGGTCTGATCCTACAAGCGAATTCCTTCAAACACCATAA
The DNA here is from genome assembly GCA_004027375.1 of Macroglossus sobrinus. Lineage (NCBI taxonomy): Eukaryota > Metazoa > Chordata > Mammalia > Chiroptera > Pteropodidae > Macroglossus > Macroglossus sobrinus. The sequence continues at coordinate 181,799 of PVKZ01002232.1, read as the reverse complement.
TAACCTGGATTTTGGTCATTTAAAAATATATGCACGCAAAACAAATTCTCTGAGAGGGTTTCTTTTACGAAGTGATTTGGTGTACCTCCCACTCTTATTCGTGCAAAGAATGTGTTTAAAAGTTAATTTGGTCCTTTTAAATGGTTGAACAGAAGTACTTGAGGCAGAAATAGGCCTTATGATTCACCTTCAGTTTAAAAGCACTAATTTCTGCCTTCTGGGTGCCCTTATAACAGCTTGTCCCAATCTTTGGCATCAGAAAGAAACTTTCCAGGGAGAAGGGAGGAGAGGCTAGAGAGAGCCATCTCCCTCACCCTGTAGACATGCCCCATTCTAATGCCGAGAAGGAGGCAGAGAGAAACAATTTGCAAAATCTCCATAGGTAGGACAGAAGTGGAGGTGCATCAATCACTCTTTTACAATTCCTTCTGACAGAACACCCAGCAAGGCCTGTCTCCTCACACACTAGGACCTTAACTCACCTTTACCAGCCTTATAGAAACAGAAGACTAGGTAAGAGAACTCACATCTTCTTATAAAAAGCCACTTGTTGTCTCATGCCACATCTTTTTCTGAAAGCAGCATTCATATAAAATAAAATTGCAAAGTTGGCCAGAAATGGGAATAAAATTGTAATTCAATTGCTTTTTCACATGTTGTAAAATAATAGCAATAAATTAAATAATCAAAATATTTAGCTGTGTAAACTGGCTTCTGCCACTTGTGCAGTTACTTCTTTTCATGAGGAAGGTTGCTTTACATACCAATAGGTGTTTTTAAAATTATCTCAATATCTATTTAGACATGCTGCTCCAGGAAGGTCTTCTGGTTTTTTCAGTTGAAATTAATATTTGCTAATAAAAGAACTGTCAAGACTTTGAAGTAAACATTCATTTATGTACCCAAAAGAACAAAACATTTTTAGTTTTCATTTGCATGGTTCCTCCTGCCCCAGTCAGGAATCCAGCATGGCTGTAGGTATGGCCAGAACCAAAATCAAGTTCAAAAATGACAGAGAGGTACCTCGTTGAACAAGAGACATAGAATATTAAATTAATTCGTTTTATCAGCTCTGTATGTTCCCGGCAAAAACAAAGACAGTGTGTGGGCTGGATTCTGCATTTACTCATAAAGTTGAAGGTGCTGGCTCTAAGACAACTGTCAAAAGACAATTGTACCATAACCCATGAGAATAAAGGGAGAGACTCCAGAGGAAAAACTCAATCTCACACCTACTAAATTTTCATATCTATTTCAGGCATAAGTGGACTTAAAAATTTTGTGGTTTAAAGAAAAGTTCAGTGAACGCAGCAGAAACTGTAATGCTGAGGCATTTCAACGTGGAGACACTGAAGCACAAATTGGGTTGAGAAGCTGACCTTAGCACATGTATGCTCAGAGTCCAAATCAAACACCAGATGAGATTTTCATCCAGGAGCAGCACCCCAAAGATACCTGGATCTCAAGTTTGCTTCCCAGGCCTCTTCTTCTGCCTCTGTCTTCCTTCCTCAGGTAGGCCGATGCAATAATTTAAAAGAATTGAGATTCTGTAATGCTTTTCAAGGATTACCAAGTCAATTACTAAGAGGGAGAAAAATAAAAGGGAAATAGTTGAGCATCGCATGCTAGGGCACATTCAATTCAAACAGCTCCCAGGGAGTTTAAATTCTCTCTATATGGTGAACAGTGGGTGCCTACATGTCGCTGGCAAGCCCACAGCAGTTTAAGGTAATATTTTGGTCAGCAGGTGTAGACCCCAAATGAACAGTGGTTTAAGACCTGGATTGTGAGAGGCAGACATGTGCCAAAATTAGAAAAGCATTCTCAGGCTATTATTTAACATTCTATATATGTGAGATACAGAATGAAAGAATGAGAATTATCTTAAAATCCCTGCTAAGGCAGGGCCTGCTTTCTCAAGGCAATCTCAAGCTTTAGTAGTTCAGACAGATTCTCTAGCTGACAATTAATATTAATGGGTAGATTTCACAATGTGGCATTATCACACGGGAGATGGGTGGGCACACCATCTGGGTTTTGGCAGGTATTAGATGTAATCAAAGGGATTACTTGGCTCAGGGAGAAATAGAAAACCTTGGGTTTGTTTAGTCTCTTTCCTCTTTTGTTTGGACGCAGCTCTAGGTGTGCTTAACTATTTTCCACCTTGTCTTTTATTTTGGTTGGGAACATCTCCAGGGGAAAACAAAACAAAACAAAACAAAACAAAAAGGGATGGACAACTTGCAGAGGTAGTTTGGACATGGAATCATGACCCATTTTCCTTTTCTACTAAAAATTCACCAAATATTTATTGAATGCCCACTATGGGCAAGGAGCCCTGCCAAGACACCTCAGTCATCTTTAGCTTAAACAAGGTATCTGTATTCACAAGTCTTTTTCTGGATACTTTAAAATAGGCTGAAGGGCACACTCAATTTTCAAAGATAATACAAGATTTCTTGGTCCATCTTTGCTCTCTTCCCACCATTTACCTCTACACACACACACACACACACACACACACACACACACACACCAATGTTATTTGAAAGATCAAAAGGAAACATCTGCCTCAGGTTTTAGGAAATAGTCACAAAATTGAATTGCTTATTGAAAACATTCAATAAACTAAACCAGGGAACCTACACAAGTGTATATATTTATCTTCAATAAAAAAATAAGTAGACGTTGATTGGTTAAATTCTTGGAGGGGACAGGTGATTAGGCAGTCTTGAGATACCAGAACCTTGCTGATTCCTGCTGCAGGTAACATGTGGATTTTACATTTAAATATGCTCTGATGATGGGTGAGAAGTCAGCTTGCCACCTAAAACATTCTGGCCCACGAAGAAACATTTCTAATCCTCTGGTTTCCCTACCAATGATTGTCTTGTATCCCACAGATACATGACCTCCTAACCCAAAATAATATTGTCTTTGCTTAATATTTATCACTCATCCAGAAAAGACAGCAGTGACATAACCCCCTCACCACCACCACCACCAGCCAGTGACGCAGACGTGGGCTTCCTCAGGGCCTTCTCAGAAGCACACAGAACCTCAGAAGAACCCAATTTCTGTCAAGGTTGTTTCTGGGTTTGATTATCATTTCCCAAGAAGCCTGGCATGTGTGATATGTATACATAATCACTTAAGATATGATAGAAATTATGCCCTCAGATTTTTTCTACACACAGATTAAAGCTGAGCCAGTCCCATTTGCAAGGATAGCAAGACATTATAACAACTCATTTTTTCTTTACCCTTTCCTATGCCATCCAACCCTGCACAACACTCATTCCCTTTACCCCTCTCTCCAGCTAAAATAAACTCAGCTGACATCACTTCTTCTTTCTCTCCATCAGCTGTTTCCAGGCATCTCTTTAGGTGCAACAGGCACATGCTCCATGCTTTATGTGAATCTTTATAAAATTCTGCTGTTAATATAACTATGTACTCAACTGCCCAGATGCTCTTGAGCTGTTAAACTTGCATGGACCAAGAGAGTAACCATGGACCTATACACATGCGAGCACATGTGGCTACTTAAAGTTCATTAAAATTAAATACAACTAAGAATTCAGTCCTTCAGCCACACTCCAAGAACTCAGCAGTTACATGTGGCTAATGGTGCACAGTGAAGATAGAGAACATTTCCATCATCACAGAAAGTTCTACTGGACCACAGGAGAGAAGTTTCCTGGGCCCCGAAGAGAACAGCTTCAGAGAGCCAGGCCCAGGAGCTAACTAGTTTCCTCTCAAATCTAAATGCCAGCGTCTTCTCTGCAGACGTGACACCCAGGCCCACTAGCATTTCAATGTGGGAATCAGGGCAATGGTGAAAAACCTCCTCAGTGCGGAATTCTGGGGTAAATTCTTTGCGAAGGGGTAAAAGAGGAGAGAAGATTCCTGGGCAAACGTTTGGGAGCTGTTCCCGCTCCAGCGCACCCAGCTCCTTACGGGTAACCCAAGGTCGCGTGGGGCTGAGCTTTGGGGTGTGGGTGGGAGCCGGGTAGGAATTCGGTGGTGATGGGGCATGCCCTACTGACACCGCCTGCGCCCAGCGTCCTCTCGCCCCGTCTTTTAGCACAAGGGCGGGCCGGGCAGGACAAAGGCTCGGGCGGCAGCTGCTGGACTCACGAGCAGGGGCGGCCGCGGCCACCCGGGGTGCCCGCCGCCTCCCCAGCCCCGGTGCGGGCGGGGGCGGGGGGGAGGCCGAGCGCTCGCCTTTGTCTGCGCCGCCGCCGAAGGCTGAGTCCGCAGGAAGCGGGCGCCATCGTGCGGCCGGAGCCTGGCACTGCGCCCCCGGAGGCGCGGCGCGACCCTCGCGCGGCCTGCACCGCCAAGCTTGGCCGGAATCTTCGACCGACGGAGGTGCCATCGCAGAGTCCACTGCTTTTAACTGCCACGGTTCGTTCCATTATGTATGCTATGTGTTATGAAAACATATTACCGCTTCTAATAAAGGCAACTAAGCCAATGGCAGCAGAAAAAGTAGTAGACATACTTGTCCACATAGCTACAATCTAGAATGTTTATTAATACAGCTGCTTGCATATGCATGGAATATCTCTGGATCGTCGCAAAAGAAATTGGTTACAATACTTGACCTGGTGACCTAAGGGACCCTCGTGTCTAGTGTGAGAGGGGGTGGTGATTCTTTATATTTTTGTACCATGTACACATATTTCCTGTTCAAAGTAAAACATCTAAAATTTAAAGATATATGTAATAAAATGTGTCTGTGGTATGCATCATGTGCAAATGTTGCTGGAGCCAAAGATAAGTACATAAACATGCCAGGTCCCGCCCCTCCGGGGACCCCAACTCCATACAGAGAGTCCAACAAGTCCCAGAAACAGAATTAACCCACATTTCCTATGCTGCTTGACAGCTTGAGCAACTTTGTTCAGCAGATGAGGCTCTTGCAGTCTTAGGATGCAAAATGTGTTTGCTGTTCTCACTTTGTTGACCAAACTCCTTACATGGCTTTTGCCTCAGAAAAGTAAATCCTCTGGCTTACTTTTGAATACAGGAATAGAGTTGAAGCTATCAGAAATGACACTGTCTCCTTCTAACCCAGTCATCTCTTTTTAACATCCAACCCCATTGTCCAGCATGGATTCCAACCAATTTAACCTACAAGGCCACTTACCAAGTGATAATAGGTTACAGTTAAGCTACTTCCAATAGCCACCGACTGAATTGTGACATATTTGCAGAATTGGGCCTTATGAGATGGACCCAGTCATGCCTGGCCCTGAGAAGCCAGCAAAGCTCCTCCGGGTGGGGACCACACCATCATCCTCTTTGCGGTGCCTGGTTCAACTTTGTTGATCTGAACTCTAAACTTGTTCTTTATTTACCCTAGAAGTGCTCTGTGGGGTCACAGAAAATGATGGGACAAGAGAATCATCCCTGAGGTTGGGCTGGAAGGAGTATGGGCAGCAGGGCAGGCCCTAAGGCCTGGAATAGTTTCTCCTGATCATAAAGAAGACTGAGTCTGCATGCTGACTAGAGACAGCTAGAGTCTTGAGGGCGAGGAGAGCAGAAAGCCTGGGAAGTCCTCACCCAGGAGAGAGCCTGGCTGGGCTGGGAGGGCATGGCCTGGGGATGAGAAGACGGGAGCATGTGTGAGTGTGTGTGTGCACCACATGCAAGAGAGAGAGGGAGAAAGAGGTGGGAGAGAGGAATGGAGAAGTGAGTATTATATGTGGCTAGGTATGGGCAGTGAGCATTTAGGAATGCTGTCACAAACTTGCTTGGAGCAGGTGGTCTGATTTGGGGAGTAGGTGAGTGAGAGCTTCTTGAGTCACAGTCTCTACTGCTTTGTTTTTATTTTCAAGATAAAGGCTTCAAAAATGCAAACACTAATCCCCATCCCTCTCTTGGAGCTCTGACAAATCTCCAAGGCAGAGGCAGGAGGGGCTTGGCAGGACAGTGAGAACATGGGACCAGCATTTTCTTCACAGTGAGGGAAAAGGCACTACAGGTGTATCTAAGATCTTCATGGGGGCATAAGCTTTGTGAGCTTGTTTTCCTGTTTTCTCTCTAAAACTCAGAGTGGGTACATCCTTCTATATTCTCTGCTGCTTCCACAGGGTCTCTCTGGGACCTGCCTTGATGCTTCTGATGGGGTAGACAAAATAAATGAGTGACAGCAAGGAGCTCACTCCCTGGAAAATCTGCCCAGTCAACATGAATGTGCTTATAATCTAAGCATCACTTGGGAAAAGAGATTAATGAACATGCAGTGGATTCGGATTCTTGAGTACCCACTTCTCAAGTACCCACTCAGCATCCCGCACCACACTGAGCACTCAGAGGCAGGCTATCACCTACCATTTTGTTTTACTGAAAGCCCTGTAACCTAACAGGAGTGTCAGTCGACCCTACCCTCTCCACAGTTCCTGAGAAGACAGCTTTTCCACAGCACAAGCAGTGTTTGGATGGATGGCATCCTTGGATATCATTTACAGGTCAGGTCTTCGGACTCAGGAACTGGGTAAGATGCCTCAGCTCACGCTGATTGAACATATCAAGAGTCCCCCTCCAGCTCCTTAACCACCACTGCACCACCTTCGCTTCTCTTCTCTCAAAAAAGGTTGTTGTCATTGGGTCCTTGAAGAAGACTTCGGCCTCCTTGCGTGTCTTCCCAGTGGGGAAGCCCTTTGCCCTCTCGGTAGAGGAGTGGTGAGGCTTCCAAGCTTTGCCTCGCACTCCCCTTGGGTTCCTGGCTCGTGGGAGGCAGAGGTTGGTGAGAATTAATTGTAAAGTGCATTGAGAGGCACAAATGAAAACCAGTCCCGCGGCGGAGAGATTATTACTGTTGGCAATTTGGGTTTTCTGAAATAGCTCATAGGATATGACTGTGGCAGCCCAAACCCCAGAGGTGAGCTCAGGACTGATAGATTTTCTGAGTGGCCCCATTTTGCTACAGTCTTCACACTTCCCCTCCCTTCAGGGCCAGGGTTAGCAAGACCGAGAGGGGCCTGGGCTGGGACCATTGTCCCCTCGGAAGGCTGCAGATGCGAGGGAAGCTGAAGGCTGACCCCCATATTCTTGAGAGAGGATCCCCAGACTTCCCAGAATAATTTCCTTCTCACTTCACTGTTCCCTTCCCTGTCTGAAATGGCAGGTGACCTAAGTAGGAGCGGTGTGCAAATTGATTCGGAGGCGATCGATGACTCGGGGCGCGGCCCTGGCTCGCTGCCGTGTCACTGATCCTCTCCAAATCGATTCACACACCGTTCCTTCTCAGCACACCTGCCACGTCAGATGGAGAGGGCTGAGTGAAGTGAGAAGGAAATTACATGTTCTTCGGGCCTTCGCCGCCGCCGCAGCTGCCACCAATGCCACCGCCCCTCTTCTCCCCACTCGCCCCCGCATTTCAGGCCGCCACCACTTTCCTCCGGAATCTGGAGAGCCCTTTTTCATGCGTGTAGAGAAAGAACCCAGGAGACGATGGAGTCACAAGGACCCTGGCTTTGGCCCCACCACATGGAGGACTCTACACCAGGTGACTGAGTTCACCCTCCCCCACACGTGTGGCTTCTAAGGCATCTGCTCAGGGTTTCTTATTTGTTTACTCTCTTTAAAGAGACCATTGTGGACCAATTCATAAACAGACCGCTGACTTGGTAGGCTGAGTCATTCAATATTTGAATTCAATTAACTTGAATTCATTTATTCATTCATTCATCCATCGACTCACCCAGTCATTCAACAAGCCTCAGTGGAACCCACACTGCAGGGTGTGTGTCCACCCTGCATGACCAGAGACCAGGCCTGCTCCTCAGCATTCTGAATTATCACCAAAACATCTGCTTTGGAGAAGACAGAGTATGCTCACAGGCGTAACTTACAATCGCCCAAACTAACACAAATAAATGAGACAAGTAAAATAATGGAAAGATTCCTATAGCTATTTAATCAGACTTCATCAACTTGCTGAAGTTCTGTCAGTCTCTTGTTACTGGTTTGTTAGGAGATTAGGAGCTTGCACCAGCGTGTAAACAGACTGTGTTGCTAGCACCGTTTTTTTCATAGCGGGAATTTCTTGCAGTGAATGAAGGAAGCAGTGCATTTTACATTCTGGAGCAAACTCCTAGACTGGCACTTTGAGTCAAGACCAACGTATTCATTAATTAGTCATAGTAGGCAGAGTGCCTGGGTCCTACAATGCTTTCAGGGACTGTGAGAGACTGAATAATGCCCCTCCTCCAAGATGTCCACATTTTAATCCCCAGAACCTGAGAACATTACATAACAAAAGGGACTTTGCTGATGTGATTACATTAAGGACCTTGAGATTGAGAATTTATCCTGGATTATCTGCATAGATCCAAAACAATTAGAAGGCTCCCTATAAGAGGGAGGCAAGAAGAGAAGGTTTAGAGCTGGAGATGTGATCATGGAAACAGTGTTCAGAGACTGGGAGAGAGGTGTGAAGATGTTAATGTGCTGGCTTTGAAGGTGAAAGAAGGGGCTATAAGCAAAGGAATGTGGGCAACCTTTGGAAGGTCAAAAAGACAAAACAAATTCTCCCCTAGTTGCCTCCCAGAGGAACCAAACCTGCCAACACCTTCATTTCAGACCAATGAGATGGATTTTGGACTTCTGGCCTTCAGAACTGTAAGATAATAAATTTGTGTTTTAAACTGCTATGTTCCTGGTAATTCATTACAGCAGCAATAATAACTAACATGGGGCCCACAAAAAAAATGTTTTAATTTATTTTTAGAAAAAAATGAACATTTAGGTTAAGGAAAATGTTTTAACTTATAGTCTTAGTATAGTCATTTTGTATTAATGCAATTGTAAAATAGAATTTTAAATTTTTTATGGCGAAAGGGACCCACTAAGGCAAAAGTGCTAAGGGCCACAAAAGTCACAATGAGACCTGCTTCAAGTAGCAATGATCATGGGAATCCCCCCACCCCACCTCCTTTAGCAATTCTAGAAATCAGAAAACACAGATCTGATTTAGAACTAAACAATCCTTTTGACTACTAATCTTGAAATAGCCATTCTGGCTGTTTTTCATAAATCCTTCAAAAACCAATATTCTTAAATAGAATTTTAAAGTGTGCTAAATTTATTTTCCAAAATACATCCAATGACTTATTTATAATGAGGAAGGCTGGGTCTGCTTTCTTCTCTCTCACACAGTCTTCTGTCGTGCAGAAATGGGCTGCTCTGACAATTAATGGTGTTTCCACATTCGTAAGTGAGGATTCCTTTTGTTTGAAAAGGCCCTGTGGAGATTTCTGGATTGTGTGGCCGTTAAATAAACAAGTTTTAAAAAAAAAAAATTAATCTTGCTTCTGTCTATTCTTGAGCCTCTGAAATCAAGATTCCGCCGCAGGCAGAGAACACAAGTGACTCCTCTGAGCGCACTCTTTGACTAGCTGTCCGGGTTCTGACACGTTCCTTTGCCAACAGCAAACAAGTGAGAATACTTCCAATGAGCAGTGGCACCTCTTCTCATTTGTAGAAGGGAGTGTCAGCCTGAAAATAGTGGCCAAGTGTTTTGACGCAAAAAGCAAGAATTTCAGGCCAACTGAGCCAAGGGGGCTATTCTTAGATGTGCATAGAAGGCTGAGAGGTCTCTGTGTGGGTTGTTGGAAAATGGTTAGGGATTTACGACTTTTAAGTGGCTCTTGAAACTATTTAGAGATGAACAAGCCCCTGCAGGTTCAGTTAATTGCAGATGTTTTCATTCCACCTGACCCTCAGAGTTCTTCTCAAACATCAGCTAGTTTCCGAGGTCCTCCCCAGTCATTCACTGACCCGTGGGGATCGATCCTTCTCACTCCTGACCACCCATGATCCCTTTATTCACTACTGTATACTTGGATGGTGTCTTAGTCCCTTCAGGCTACTGTGAGAAGATACCATAGACTGAGTAGCCCATAGACAACAGAAACCTACTTCTCACAGTTCTGGAGGCCGGGGAGTCTGAGATCATGGCACCAGCATGGTGCCAGAAGGGTCTGGGGAAGGCCCTCTTCCTGGCTTACAGCAGGTGCCTCCTCTCGGTGTCCTCACAAGGTGGAAGGGAGTAGGGACCTCTCCTAAGCCTCTTTCATAAGGCACTAATCCCATTCATGAGGGCTCCACCTCATGACTTACGCACCTCCAAAGGCCCCACCTCCTAATACCTAATACCTCCTAATTTTGGGGGGTTAGGATATCAACATATGAATTCTTGGGGGACAGAAACATTCAGGCCATAGTAGATGCCATTCTAAGAAGCACTTTGCAGAGCATTCCTTTGCAGAGTTGTCATCCTACTTGAGTTTTCAGAGGCGTTTGGTTTGGTTGACTGCTTCCTCCCCCTTTCTCCCCCAGACCTATGTGCCATCATACTTCCCCAGTTTTCCTCATGCCTCACTGACTTCTTCTCACTCTCTTTGGTGATTCTTTCTTCTCTAACAAACCTCTAAATGCTGAAGTAATTCAAGGATCTGTCTTTTGTTCTTTTCATCCTCTGTCCACATTCCCTCCCTATGATTTTAGCTAGTTCCACAGCTTTATGATGACTGCCAAATGCCTGCCTCTAACCTGGACTTCCTCCTTGAACTCCAGACTCATATTTCCAACTAGTCACTCAGTGGCTCCACGTGGATATTGTGGTGGCTTTGTAATGTATCGTATAGATTAGACTGAACTACATTTTCCAGAATTCAGTTAAGGTGGGCCTCAGAAAAGCTTCTTGAGAGACTTTGGAGGGTAGAAGGAAACCAGCAACTGTGCTGTAACTCACTGGTATTGTTCTCGATCTGCCGACTCACTTCTTAGCAGAAAGCAACAAGGAGGGCCTGCAACTGTTTTACCTTTCCTTGGGTCTTCCTTCATCTATCTGCTCTGAATCATGAGTTGGGTGAGTGTTTACCTCCTGGACGAAGGACTCCAGCTTCTACAGGATACCCATTTTGCAATATACACATACATATATATTATATTCTAGTGTTTCTGCTTCTCTGGTTAAACTCTGAGTGATACAGATGTTTTAAAGGTACCTCAAATATCATGTGGCCCAAAAAGAGTAGGTCCATGATCCTCCCCAATATGCTCCCCTCAGTTCTCCCCACCCCAGTCAATAGTATAGCAGAAGGGAAACTATAAAACAAATCCATCAATTGGTCCTATTAGCTCTATTTTCAAAATATATTGCCAGTTTAATTTCTTCCTATCATACTTTCTGCTAAAACTCTGGTTCTAGCCACTTCATCTCTCACCTGCAATAGTTTCTCAACTACATTTCCAGCTCCATTCATTGTTGATCATACTCCACACAGTGACCAGAGAATCTTCCTAGAGTTTAAATCACAACTCTCCTTTCCTTCTTTAAAACCTCCAATCAAAAGAAATCCAGTCTACCATCATGGTACCCTGAACAAGCCCGATCCTGTCTGATCTCAGAAGCTAAGCAGGGTCAAGCCTGGTTAGTACTTAGATGGGAGACCACTTAGGAAGACCAGGTGCTGTAGACATAAAAATAATAATAATAAGGGATTGTAAGATAATGCGGTCCTTGCAATCTGTGAAGTCACCCAAGGGTTGCCTCGCATAAATAAATAAATAAATAAATAAATAAATAAATAAATAAATAAATAAATAAATAAATAAAATGGAAAAATAGAACAAATCCAAATCCTATAAGACCCTATACAATTTGACTCCTGATGCTCCTTGAGCTTCATTTACCCACAGTCACCCACATATTCTCTATCTATATGTATACCCCACTCTCAGACATGCCTGTGCACACCCCAGAGCCTTGGCACCAGCTCTTTCTCCTACTTAGAATGTTCTTCCTGGCTCCTCACACTGGCTTCCTCCTTCTCACTGTTCAACCCTCAGAGAGACCCTCTCCAACCCCACTCTAGCACATTGCCCTCGTTTGTCTTCATAGGACTTGTGCGTGGCACTGTCTTACTGATATATTGCTGTTTGTGGGTTTCTGGAGCATCACCCCTCTCTGGTATAGAAGGTCTTTGAAGGCTGGCATTCTGTTTGGTTCACTGCTGCACTCAGAACCAGAGTATACCTCATGTATAGTACCTGTTGGCTAACTATTTCTAATATTGTCCTCTAACTGGTTCAACCTTTTTACCTCCCCAGTGATAGTTTATGCACCTTAGGAATCAAAACCACCTTCAGTGTCTTCCGCAGTGCCTAGCACAGGACTGGGAGCATGGGTGGTAGGTTCTCAAAAAAGTTCACCACAGGAAGAGTGGGGGTAACCACAGAAATCATCGTTGGTGTCCTCTTCACCCCATTCCTCCCAGTAGTTCTTTCTTTTCCCTTGGCTTTGCCCTCTTTGCTTTTTAAGAAGTGCCTAAGAATGCTGGGTCAGTCAGATGGGATTCTAGGCTAAGCTCTGTTGCTAACTAGGTATAACTCTGGGCTAGTGGCCTTCTGTGGCTCTCAGTTCCTGTAACTCTAAAAGGGATGGGGCCATTCAGGGCATGTGAATGTCAGAAGAAGCCTGGTATATGTTGGCAAGGAGTAGAGAGGAGCAGTGGGCTCCAGACACTTCCAGTGTCTCCACCTTCCTTCACACTCTCTCTTAACATCCATCAGGTTTTTGTTTCTCTCTCTCCTTCTGCTTTAGACTAGACAGGGCCCTTTTCCCATTATCTTGTTATCTCCTCAGAAAGATTCTGCAAGTCCCACTTCCTCCCTCACATTGTCAGGAACTGCTGGAACCCTCAGTTAATGTCCACTCTCATGAACAGTGCCAGCACCTGATGTCCTGGCCACTCTTTTGAACACCTGCCTCTCTACTCCCCTGCAATGCTACCTGTGTTCTGGTTTGTAAAAAAGCAACAGAGGATAGAGAGCTGAGGAACTGGTGACTCTCCAGACAACTCAGGGAAAAAGCACCATTATTTCTGACTTAAACTGCTTAAATAATTTCTCAACTGCATACTTTGGAATGTAACAGCAGAAGTGTTTTGTCTTATATCCTTCAAGACATGTCTTTGAGAGCATCATGGCTCAAAGTCCTTCAGAACACCATTCGCTGAATAGAAGCAGCAAGCTTAGCAGAATAGGGGTAGGGGAAAAGCTGCTACTCTATTTTGGGAGCTCCTATAGTCACAAAAATATGAAGCAGTAGATTTGATGTCCCGATGCCCTTAACATCAGAGCAGGAGCTGCTGGAGCTCTATCAAACTGGAGATCTACTTGAAAAAAGCTTCATGGTTTGGGGAGATTGTGCTCCCTTCTACAATAACTACTTTGAGGCTGAGGCACATGTTGGCATAAAAGCTACCAGGACTCCTGAAGGTGTTTTGTCAGCACCTCCTGGGGTCAGTTCCTAGCAGACTAAGCAGAGAGAAAGAGAGGTAAGTAAATAAGCATAATGGACAGCCACCAAAACTGCTGGTTGATGTCTCAACCAAGTTGCTCATCAATTATTCTGGAAACTGTCTCTTTGGACAGGTTGGGCAGTAACGGGGTCACTGAGTAATTCCACAATAACAATTTCTGTAACTATGCAGATTATTACATATTGTTAATTTCATGGTGTGTGTGTTTACAGGATCACAAGGACAGGAGATGAGCCTTATAATTATAAGGGTGGCCCATTACATTCCTTAAAGTCTTTGTCATTCCTATCTGTCAGAGACCATAAACTAGCTGTGCTGAAATTCTCATTCCCTCATCACTTCCTCTGAAATTTATCTGAAGTCAAAAGAAACGGGTTGTCCAAAGAGAAGTGTCCAGCAATGTGGTTGGTGCAAGAGGAGACTAAGAAAAAATAATCTGAATCTACTTTGGCGTCCACAAAGACCAACATTTCCTTTTTTTTTTTTAGTAGGATTACAGAATGCTAGAGCTCACAAGGGATACAAGAGGTGGTTTATGAGTTGAATTGTGTCTCCCCCACACCCTGCCACCAACAAATTTATATGAAGTCTTAACTCCCAGTACCTCAGAATGCAAACTTTTTTGGAAATAGGGTAATTGCAGATGTAAGTAGTTAAGTTGAGGTCACACTGGAGTAGGGTGGACACCTAATTTAATATGACTGGTATCATTCTAAAAAGGGGAGATTTGGACACAGTTACACACACAGGAAGAATGCCATGTGAACATGAAGTCAGAGATCAGCCAAGGAATGCCAAAGATTACCAGCAAACCACCAGAAACTAGAAGAGAAGTATTAACTAGATGTTCTCTCAGAGTCCTCAGAAGGAACAATCTTGCTGACACCTTGATTTTGGACTTCTAGAAGACTCCAGAACTGTGAGATAATGTATTTCTGCTATTTAAGCCCCAGTCTGTGTCACTTTGTTGAAACAAATGAATACTCCTCCTCAACAGTTCTCAACAGGAAAATTTTGACCCCACCAAGGAGCACTTGACAATATTTGGAGATGTTTTTGGTTGTCACAACTGGGAGGTGCTACTGGTATCCAGGGATGCTACTAAACATCCTACAATGCACAGAACAATCTCCCACAACAAAGAATTGTCTGACTCAAATGTCAGTAGTGCTAAGATGGAGGAAACCTCTTTCAAAGATACAGAAACTGAAGCTCAGAGAGTTTAAGTAATTCATAAGATCACTAAGAACCTTAGGACAAAGCTGGAACTAGGATCCAGGCTATCAGCCCAGATAGTGAGTAAGAAGAGATTACACCTAGCAAGAGCCCTAGGGAAATCATGTTCTAAGACACAGGCAAAGGAGGCAAAGGGAGAGAGAGAAGTGCTAGAAAGGAAAGAGGAAACCAAAGAGGATGCCCTCTTCAAGGCCAGCAGAAGAGGGGCTGCTCAGAGTTCATTGCACAAGGAGCCCAAGCAAGAACTCTACACAGGGCTCATGGAAATTAGTGACAAGGATGTTGCTGAGTGGCCGTGAGGAAAGCAGTTTCATTGGTCCAGAGTGGGGTCGTGAGGAGACAGAGTGAGACTGCTCTTGTGTAATCCCCTCCTTTTGAGTGTGAGCTGGACTTAGTGACTTGTTTCTAATAAATAAAATATGGCAAAAGTTATGGGATGTCACTGCTAAGATTAGGCTATAAAAGACTATCACTGTAGTTTTGTCACTCAGTGTCTCTCTCTTGCTCTCTCATTCATTCAGAGAGATGTCAGCTGCCATGTGTGAGCTGCCCTATGGAGAGCCCAAATGGCAAGAGACCAAGAGCAACTGAATCCTGTGAACAACCACTTACGTGAGCTCACAAACAGATCCATCCCCAATTAAGCCTTGAGATGACTATAGCTCCAGCCAATACCTTGCAGTCTGTAAAAATCTAAACCACCCCCAGATTCCTCACCCACAGAGAATGTGAGATAATAAATGCTATTGCTTTAAACCACTACATTTTGTGGTAATTTGTTACAAAGCAATAGCCAACCAAAGCAGTAAGCAAGATAGGGTTACATTCACAAGGAATAAGAAAAGAAAAGTTTCAAGCACATTTAAAGAACTTCTGGAGCCCTAATTTATAAACACAGATTTGCTAAGTATGACATATTTATGTATTCATTTGATGAGTTTCTTAAGAACTTCTACTAAGTCAGATTCTTATTTGTATATATTCTCTATTTCCGTTATAACACTTTTCAGACTGTGAGATGACTTTTTTTTTCAGATTTCCATCTCTCCATTAAGCTATAAGATCTTTTTAATTTTTTATTTTTCAACTACAGTTGACATACAATATTATATTTGTTTCAGGTGTACAGCATAATGATTAGACATTTATAAAACTTACAAAATGATTACCCCAGTAAATCTAGTACCCACCTGACACCATAGTTATTACAATATTATTGACTATATTCCCTATGCTGTACTTTACATCCTTATGATTATTTTGTAACTACCAATTTGTACCTCTTAATCCCTTCACTCTCTTCACCCATCCCCCAAAACCCCCTCCCATTTGGCACCCATCAAAATGTTCTCTGTATCTATGAGTTTGTTTCTGTTTTGTTTGTTTTTAGATTTCACATATAAATGAAACCATATGGCATTTGTCTTTCTCTGTCTGACTTATTTTACACAGCATAATACCCTCTAGGTCCATCCATGTCACTGCAGATGGCAAGATTTCATTCTTTTTTATGGTTGGATAATGTTCCATTGTATATATATATATACCACTTCTCCTTTATCCATTTATCTCTTGATAGACATTTAGGTTGCTTCCATATACTGGCTATTGTAAATAATGCTGCAGTGAACATATGGATGTATATGTCTTTTTAAAATTTTTTATTTAAAAGTTTAATATTCAATAATTTAATTTGTAGTTTGACTATGATATGTACATGTCTTTTTGAATTAGTGTTTGGGATTTCTTTGGATAAATACTCAGAAGTAGAATTACTGGGTCTTTCTTTATCTTTCATGATAGCCTTTGTTTTAAGTCTATTTTGTCTGGTGTAAGTATTTCTATCCCAACTTTTTTGTTTTGTTTTGTTTTCATTTTCATGCAACATATTTTTCCATCCCTTTATTTTTATTCCGTGTATGTCTTTCAATCTTGTAGGCAGCATATTTAATAGTCCTGATTTCTTATCCATTCAGCCACCCTATATCTTTTGATATGAACATTTAATCCACTTACATTTAAAGTAGTTTTTGAAAGATATGTAGTTATTAAATTTTTATTATTCATTTTTTTTATCTTTTTCTTTTCTTTTTTTTTTAAATGCCTATAGCACCTGGTATTCCAATGTGGTCTTCCCATCCAATTACTAACCAGGCCCGACCTGCTTAGTTTCCAAGATTAGATGAGATTGGGCATGTTCAGGGTGCCATGGTCGTATCCTTCTTCTTCTTCTTAAAGAAACTCCTTTAACATTTATTATAATACTGGTCTGGTGGTGATAAACTCCTTTAGCTTTTTATCTGGGAAGCTCTTTTATCTGTCCTTTGATTCTAAGTAATAGCTTTGCTGGGTAAGGTAATCTTGGTTGTAGATACTTGATTTTCATCATTTTGAATATTTTGTGCCAATTCCTTCTGGCTTGCAAAATTTCTGTTGCAGGGCAAGGTCAGCCACTGTTTGTGCCCTAACCAGGGTCACTTGGTAAGAGGTACAAAGTGATCTACAAATGGTTGCCACTTGTGCTGAGCTTGGAGGTGCTTAGAAGAGGTTAAGCTGCAAACTGAACCTGGCTGCTGCTAGTGTTGGGCTCAGGGCTACTTAGCAAGAGGTATAGGGCAGGCCAAGGCCAGATGCTGCTTATTTGAGGCTTGTAAACCTTTGAGATATTTTAGGAAAGTCTGCAGCATGAGCCAAGACAGACTATTTGTACGGAAAATCCACAGAAAAATTGGCTTGGGTGGGCCTGCAAGTTGAGCGGGGTAAGATCTCAGGGAATCACCTGGATAGAGCAAACAGTGTTACCCAGATTGATGGAGACTCAGATGTGGTACCCATCTGTACACTGTGTAGGAGGAGGTCTTAAAAAAAAAAACAACAATGGCTTCTGCCAACAGTTCTGTCTGGGAGAAAGCTGCCCCTCCAGCCCTCCCCCTGAAGCCAGACAATTCAGTTTCTCCCCATATGTCCCTGGTACCTTTTGAGCTGCTGCCCTAGCACTGGAGCTCAGAGCAATTGAGTCCATCAGCAAATAAGTCTGTGCAAGCCCTTTAAGAGGAATGCCTGGGACTCCAACAGCCCTCTATATCACTCAGCCACAATCTCTGCTGGTTTTCACAGCTTAAAGTTTTGGGGACTTCTCTTTCTGGCACTGGAACCCTGGGCTCTGGAGCAAGATATGGCATTGGGACCCCTCAATAATCATGGGGGACTGCCATAGCCAAGAGATCCCTCCTGATTTTTTAACCACCACACATAGGACCATCCCATTCTGCATCTCCACCCCTCCTACCAGTCTTGAGGTGGCTTGCTCTATATATCCTCAGTAATAGGAATTCTGTTCAGCTAGACTTTAAGTGATTCTCAATGATGGTTGTTCTCTAGTTTAGTTGTAATTTTCAGGTGGTCATGAAAGGAGGTAAGCACAGCACTTACCTACTCCCCCATCTTGACCAAGATATAAGATCTCGGAAGACAGAAATCTTCCATTCAACTTAATATCCCTAACATGTAGAGTCATTGCTGACTAAGTGTTGGTTGAATGAGATTCTAATCATTGAATATTTTCAAAATTTCTATTATTTACACTTTTTTAAAATTCAAAGTGCCATCATTAATTTAGTTCTACTCCCAGGAGGAATCCCAATATAAATTGAATCCTGGTAAACTGAGACTAACAGAGGCAGAAAGATTAATTCGAAAATTTTATTTCCTCCAGTGCTATCTGAGCTTTGTTAAAAGTAGGAAAGTATCATTTCTTTACTTATTTGCCTAGATATGAACTGTTTAAAATGTGGGAAGTGTAAAAATGCCTAGACATTTTAAGGGAAATTGGAATTGGAAGGTGAACAATTATCTTCCTTCTACTACAGAAATTCCACAGATTCATAAACTAATTTATTTAACAAATGACTCCCTATCCTGCCATTTCCTATGCAACTTTGGACAAATCCCCTCTCACCTTTGGACTTAGTATCTTCGTTTGTAAAATAATAGGAAAGGTGGTCAGATTGTATGGTCTCAGAGATCTATGAAATATACTGAGAAATTGTGTACCTTTAGATCTAGGGCACATCTGGGTTTGAGTCTCAGTTCTACTTCCCAATAACCTTGAGTAACTCATTTTGGTTCTGTGAGCTTCAGTATCCCTAAGTGTAAAAGAAGGTTGTTGGTAGAAATTAAAAATAAAACTTGTAAAGTATCTGCCTAAAAAGAAAACCCAAAGTAGCCATGGCCAATGTGTCATGCACTAATGGGGAAATACAAAAGAAAAATATAAGACATTAGATCAACTTTCTAGAAATTTCCAGTCTGGTGGGGGACACTATTGCCTACAATGATGTTTTTAAATATTCTCTGGCCTCTGCTTAGGTAACTATAATGTAATCTTGATTAACTATGAACAGTTTTTATTAGCATGAAATTTTCCCGAAGCTTTTGAGATTCAGGCAGTGTACCCTATTCTCACTCAATTTCCCAGCCTCAATACCTATGGAAAGAGTGGTTTCTCTTTTCATTTAGCTTACATTCGCTGCCCTGTAATTTGATTCCTCCTCTTCTTTCTTAGACTCTGTCTTTTCTTCTCAAACAAGAGGGACTTTTTTAGTTTTAACCAACCCCTTCATCTTCCTGAATTTTTTCAGCTAAACCTTTTCTAATGCTTTCCTTTTTCCAACATAAATAGTCCTTGTTCACTCATTGTCCCACCCTGTCTCACCTCTGACTCCAATTAGAGCAATATTTACTTTTCCTTTTTAAGAATCTCTCTAGCCTCTACTCTTCAGAAATGAAGTAACCCAGCTCGTGTTAAAAGCCCTTTATTATGGTCACAGAAAATCTGCTCTGACAAGATCCACCTCGACAAGATTGTGTTGCTGGAGATCCTTCCCTCATTTTATCTGTCATCTCACTTTCTAGGTCACATCATTTCCTAGCATCTAAAGTGTTGTCTGTTTATATATATTTTAAAGAAATGGAGGAGTGGAATGCGGAGTGAGTGCCTTGTGGTGCTCGAATGTAGAAAAAGTCTCTGCTAATTTCAGTGTAGGGCACTCTGCCATTTTCCAGAGAAGGAAGAGGAACAAACACACATATAACCTTTTCTCCAATAAATCAGTCAATTTTGATGGGATTTTAGTTCTTTAAGACAGTCAATGACAGTCTAAAACCCAAATATAAACTCAGGTTTGCTAAAACTAAGACTCAGGTCAAACCTTCAAGGAAGTGAATGTGAATATTTATTGGACTCATCCAGAAACATGTACAGCAGCAAGAGGCTTAGGGCCATGAGAACTCTAGGGTGATCCTACAGGTCTCACCTTTTTAGGAATAGCCAGTCACATAGTAGGTCAGCTTACATCAGATTGGCAAAATATTGTCATACTAATGTCTTATTTCTCGGTCCAGTCTGTCATTTTCCTAATAATAATAATGATATCTATTTATTGAGTGTTTACCAGCTACTTGCATTGTGCAGAGCATGTGACAGGTACTATCACACATATTATTTACAATCGCCCTAAAAGGGAGATTCTATTATTACCATCCCCATTTACAATGAAGAAACTAAAGCCCAGTGAGCTTAACTTGCCTAAAGGTGCAAAGTGAGTAAAGTGCAGAGTTAGAATGTGAATTCAGGAAGTGGGGCTCAGAGTCCAGCTTGGTTAGTATTATAGGTTGAATTTCAAAAAAGAATTGTGGGAGTCTACCCTCACTATCTCAGAATGTGACATCTTTTAGAGATAGGGACTTTACATAGGTAATCAAGTTAAAGTGAAGGCATTAGGATATTCCCTAATCCAATATGACTGGTATCCTTATCAAAAGGGAAAATTTGAACACAGAGACAGACATGCACAGAGAGATGATATAAAGAGACTCAGGGAGAAGAACAGATTCTTCTTCAAAGCCTTCAGAAAGAACCAATACTGTCAACACATTAATTTCAGACTTCTGGCCTCCTGAACTGAAAGACAATAAATTTCTGTTGTTGAAGCCTCTCAGTTTGTGGTACTTTGTCACAGCAGCCCTAGCAAAATAATATAGTCACTGATCCTCATTGTAAAGCAAAGACACTCTAAAATTTATTTAGCCAAAACTCTTGGTTTCTCTTTCAATGTGATTACTTAACACTGGTTGAAATTCATTTGAACAATCTTAAATCCTAGGTATGCAGGGTCTGAACTAACAGGGGTTAAAATATTTTTATGCAAGGCTGAGTAATAATCCAGATTCTGTGCATCATCAAGCAGGGCCCTGAGCAAGCCAGGAGTTCCACTGAGACTGGGCAGAGGGCTGCCAGTTTCCCCAGAATACACTTAACAGCAGAGCCAAGTCATCTAGGTTTACATAAATGAGAAGAGCTTCATGAAATTTTAGAGTCATCACCTTGAAGGACACTCAAATCCTCACCCTGCCCACTTGACTTGGGCCTGGGTCTTCAAAATAAGGGACCAGGGGTGCACAACATAAGAATGACTGACATATGGCATCTTAGAAGTATGCTGCTTACAAATAAACTCCCTACTATTCTAACATATTGATTATCACTGGCTAGTGTTTCCAACAGGGTTATGTTCCAGAACCTGTGGATTCGGGCCAGATTCTTAGATGACCTCACTGAGACTTAACATCTTAACAAAGCAATATCTGATTTCCTCTTATTAAATAGTGTGGGCCAACTAGACACTATCCTTCTCTCCCTCTTTCATTCCTTCCTTCCTATCTTATTTGTCTCTATATTCAGGTTATACCCTTTGCATATTTCCATTCTGACATACATATATTTATAGGAAGGAATATTAGTTTCTGGGGGCTGCCATTACAAATTACCACAAACTTGGTGGCTTAAAATATAAATTTAAAAAAAATAGAAATAAATAGAAATTTATTCACTTATAGGTCCAGAACCCAGAAGTCCTAAATCAAGTTGTCAGCAAGGCTGGTTCCTTCCTGGGAGTTCAGAGGGAGAATTTGTCCAGTGTCTTTCCCCTAGTTTCAGATGGTTGCCAGCAATACCTGGCATTCCTTGGCTTGTGGCAGCATCACTCAAATCTCTGTTGTATTGCCATATGACATTTCCTTTGTGTGTGTCTTTGTGTCCAAATTTTTCTCTTCTGATAAGAACATTAGTCATATTGGATTTAGGATCCAACCTAATCCTATATGACCTCGTCTTAACTTGATCATATCTGTAAAGACTCTATTTCCAAACAAGGTCACCTTCACAGGTTCCAAGTGGACATGAACTAACTTTTTGAGGACACTATTCAACTCGGTGTAGAAGATGACTACTGCATCAAGCATGGGCTCCATCCAGAGGCTTTTGAGAGCAAAACCAGTGTCAAGGTCAGAGCAGGCAACAGGACCAACTGGCCTCTAGATTATATTGGTTCCACAACTCGGAAACAACTGGGACCTGAGTTGGGCATTCAAGTCCCCAAATAATAATGAAATTTTGATTCTTCTTTAAAAAATGATCTCACTACATTGCTACCATAGGCCATCACTAGACTTCCAGGGAACACTTGAGCCTGCCACAATGTATGTGAGCTACTTGAATGCTCCTGCAGACCAGCTGCTCTCTGTTTGCTTGGAGTCTGGTTGCCAAGTCAGCTCACAGAACCTGGATGTTATTTATTTTACTCATTTGGCAATACTAAATCATGTGATAGGAATCAAGAGGAGAATAACCTGGTAAATTTGTGGCATTCATTTTCAAGACTGGTTGAGTCCAACAAATATCCAGTATAATCCACTTTCTTTTTTGTTCTTTCTTTAAAAAAAAAAGAAGAGATATTTATAATTATTAATGCAGAAAGCTAGAAGATATTAGGTTAAAAAAAACAACAACAATAACTGGCAAAAGAGTATGTATAACCTGACCTCAGTTGTGTGGAAATAAATATTGAGAAACATTTAGAAATAATAATAGTGATAATAATAAGCTAATATTGAACTCTTGATTCTATGCTATCCTGTGATAAACATTTTACAAATTTCAATCCTCATAACAGCTCTATGGAGGTCCTATTTTTATTTATACTTTACTACTTTCAATAGTTGTCTAATCTATTACATATTAAGTGTGATAATATTTATAGTCACAAGTCGAAGGGAAAGGAGTGTCGTTTAAATATTTAAACACAGAAATTAAGTTCTGTGAATGCATGAAATAATAAACATAAATTTTAAATAAGCTTGTATGTGTTTTTGTTGTATGGTACTTTGGGTTGGAGGGGAGCAAATTTGATTTTCCCCCAAGTAAACTATTTTCTTCAAAATATTCCTTGATTTTTTAACTCATATTCCTATCTTTTGATTCATTCCACTTTGGCCATTCTCGCATCAGCTTGAAAAAAAAAATCTCTTGCAGGGAGAGGGGTTAAGAGTTGCTCAGAGTTTCATGGGCAACAGCCAACTTCTTTATTTCCAAGATCTGCCGTGTACTTCCTGCCGCTCTCACTGGGGCCAAATAAAAAATAGGAGATTTAAGAGACAAATTATCCCAGAGAAAGCCCCCTACAACAGAGTAAAAATAATTGAAAAATGATAACAAGTGGCTGAAATGTTTGGAGAGATAAATGTGATTTATCACATAGCACATAAGCACAGACATGAAATTGTAACTGCAGACTTCCCTTAACATCTGTGTGACCTTCGGAGCATCCATAAAACTTACACCACACACACAAAAAAACATGTATTTCTGGTTGGAAATGAACCCTGGTTTGTGTTGCACATTCTCAGATGCACCTTTTAATTTTTCTTGTTTTCTATTTTAATCAATTCTGGGAGGCGTTTCTTAAGAACTTCAGTGAAAACTGAAAACAAAAGCAGTTCTGAATTCATACTTTGTGAAGTCAAGGCTATCTACATTGTTGAGTCTTCAAGTATGCAGATGCGAAAGATTGTTTTATGTAAGACGTTTTCTTCTCAACGTATTTGCTAAAAAAAAAAAAGAGGGTAGGAAGAACATATGCTTATTGCTTCATTGCTATCAGCAATATTAGTTTTAAGTTTCTGTTGTGGCAGTATTTTCTCTTCTTATAGCTGATTTTCTCACAATTCTGTGACAGAATATGAGACAAGCACTGCCACTAAAGAGATAAAAGTTTCCGAGATGAGCCTAGTGCTCTTTGGTATGGAAATGGGGTGGTTATGCCTCTTTGAGTTTTTAAGTTTTGCAGCCAAGAATTCAAGAGTTAAGGCTGATAAAACTGCATTAAGATTATCTCACCTGCCCAAGTGTGGGAGAAAACATAAGTTCAGAATAAATAGTTTTATTCAAAATAGAAAGACTTTTATAGTTCTGTTTGGCCTGGGAACAAAGCTGAAAGGTAGGTGGGACTTCCCCCTCTAACATCTGCTTCTTGGATTGCTGTGAGCTCAGTAACTGGAAATCCCTCAAGCACCTCTATAGATAAAGTGTGAATTTAGGCTCCCCCAAAGAACAGAGGACAAGAGATGGGGTCACAGGCAGCCTCTGGGCTGCTTCTGTATCCCTGAAGCTCACAGACTTATATAACATCAAAAATTCTGATTCAAGACCTGACACCTCATCTTGAACAAAATAGGGTCTCAATCAATATCTGTTGAATTCCAATCTAGTACATATATTTGTAGGTGTTTTAAAAACATCATACTTTCCACCAACAAAAATGTTCTTTAAGTAAAACCAACACAAATCACAAAAAGTGTGCTAAGTGTACATATTATATATAGTACTTTATAATCAAATACTGTTGTCTCCACTGCAATCCGTCATGCATGCATATGCTATGAAAGACACATTACCAATACATAGAGCTGATCCTGGTCTCATGTAAACCCACCAAATCCAGCTGCTAATAGAACTCTTTGAGTTGCTCTTATACAAACTGACATCTTTAAATTTCCTAACTCTGCTGATCAACCAATTTCTCAGTTCTTTTTAACATACAATTGCCAAACCTACCATCTTCCCAAATCATGCCTAAAAACTATAAATCAATTCTGAAACAATGTCTGTTTAAAATTTTAAATTATCATTTAACTGCACATGCCATGGGATCATGAAACAAAAGCCCAAAAGAAAAATAATAATCTTTCAAAACAGCTCTGGGTAAGAATGACTTTGTGGAAATGTATTTTGCACATGTTCCATTGGTGAATTTTTGCCATTGCTTTTTTTTTTTTTAATAGAAAGCAGTCATTTTAGGAGATAATATAGTAACCTCAGTTAATTCGTATGCCGCTGTTCAATTGGAGTCTGAAAGCTGAAGGCCACGAGGTTGTGCTGTAATGGAAAAAAGCTTTTTAACTAACAGCCAGGAGACCTGGGTTCTAATATCAGCTGTGCCACTGCCTCTCTGTGAGACAGTAGGCAAGTCGCTTAACCTGCCTATGTCTCAGTCCCTTCATCTCTAAAATGGGGATAATGGCCCTATCCTCATACACCCAGGGTTCTCAAAAAGATGAAAAGCAGTGATGGAAACAGAAACCCATGATGAATTAGGAGCACGGTGCATTTGCCGTGTGTTTGCCATTGTGTGGTTTTACCCACACTGCCTTCAGACACCAGGCAGCCTGCCTTTGCTTCAGGACACCTCTTCGAAGCTGTTCCACGTGAAGCTTGTGAGCTTGGGTGTTGGGTCTGACCAGCCTGAGGCTTGAATCCTGACTTCATGATTTACAAGTTGAATGACCTGGGGCAAACTACATAACTTCCTGAACTCTCAGTAGCTGCTTCTATAAAATGAACATAATATCTTCCTCTTCCGGTTGTTGTGAGGCCTAAATGAATCGCAGAGACTAAATATACTTAGTAAGGGCTTAATAATGTCATCATCATACTTCTTGGCATTTAAAAAGATATTCTCTTATAGGAAATATCCTCAGTTGTTAGCGTCCCAAGTTTATTCTTCTGGTCCCTGATTGTGTTTCAGTAGCTCACCCATTAGTAAGTTGTGTTAAAAACAAAAACATCTGCTGTTACCTGATCATGTTATCTAAAGAATTCAGATAGTATTCAATGTGGGAATTATCTCCTTGCCTCTGAAAACCAGAGCTTCCTTACGAGAGATGGACAGGACAGCAGGCAGACATGTAGCACTCTGGGACAAACTCCTTAAGTTTCAGCACTCAAAAATCTGTGCAGTTTAAGTAAAAAATGGGGTCATCTGGAGCTACCCAAATAGTTATTAATAATTCTGGGCTTAAAACACAAATATAAACATTTTGAAAACCAAAAGTCTTGAGATTTCTTTGTAATTATCTTAAAAATCTGAATATAGCTAAGTATAATATATTCAGATTTTTAATAAGTACATATATGCCTATTTAAAATATATATTTATTTATAGTATATATTTTACATACTAATAGTATATTTATGTACTTATTTTTATAAGATAGTAAAGATAAGATATATTCAGATTCAATAAATACCGAATATAATTCAAAGCTTCAACTGTCTACTGCCTACAATTAGTTCTCAAATTTCTATTTAGATCTCCACCCTAGTTTTTGCCATCAAGTTCCAGAGCAATAGGTTTAACTCTATCCTAGAAAAGTTATCACAAATTCATGTAGCAAATATATATTGCGGACCTACTATGTGCTAGGCAAACACAGAAGGAGCTTGCATTCTTATGAGAAGAACAGAAAGATGAATGGTAATTAGGGTGGGAGCAGAGCCACAAGGCACTTGGAAAACAGTTGCATGGCTTCCTACTCTGCAGTGGGAAGAATGGCAAAACCTCTGGAGAAAGTGAGATCTAAACTGACATAGGTAGGACAAGCCAACCAGGTGTGCAGAGTGGGTTTAGAGGAGCATTCAAATAGAAGGAACAGCCTGAGTAGTGACCCTGAGGCAAGAAAAGACATGTTGAAGTGATTGGAGAACCATTTGTTTAGTGTGACACACCATGATCAGATTCACATTATAAAGTATCTTTCTGGAAACTATATGCATTTGAAGGAGGTAGGGGGACCAGGTAGGTGAGATAATCCAGGCAAGAGACGATGGATGGTGGTGGTTAGTGAGAACCAGCAATCCAATATGGAAAGTTTCTATTTACTGTTGAGCTCTCAAATAAACACTTCATTTTCTCTATTTTCTTCTCATTTTTTCAGGTGTTGGATTTTCTTAGATCCCAGAGAATTGCTTCACTGAAATACTTGGACCAGGCCTTTCAGGCAGCAGCCTAACCTAAGATTCCAATCTGTACAGGACATTCCAACATCATAGAATAATCTGGAAATACAATATCAGTTAACTCAGATTTCACACAGGGCTCAACATAGCTTGAGGAAATATCAATTAGTCCTTGTTATAGGTTGAATTTTATTCCTTCCCCCCAAATTTATATGAAGTCCTAACTTAAATGGAGATAGGGTCTTTAAAGAAGTAATCAAGTTAAAATGAGGTCATTAGGGTGAGCCCTAATCCAACATGACTGGTGTTCTTATAAAAAGGAGAAATTTAGACACAGGTATGCATAAAGGGACAATGCCATGTGAAGAGAAGAGCAGAGATCAGGGTGATATGTCTAAAAGCAAAAGAAGACCAAAGATTACTGGAAACTCACCAGAATCTAGGGGAGAGCCATGGTGCAGATTCTTCTTCACAGCTCTCAGATGGAACTAACCCTGCTGACACCTTGATCTTGAATATCCAATCTCCAGAACCATGAGCCAATACATTTCTGTTGTTTAAGCCACACAGTTGTGGTACTGTGTTAAGGCAGCCCTAGCAAACTAACTCAGCCCTACTCCCCCAGAACCAGACAGCAAAAGTCATCCCTAAGAGTGGGGAGAAGTTGTTTTAGGGGGATGGAATAGTTCTGCATTTTGACTGTGGTGGTGGTGGTTACACAAATCTGTACGTAGAATAAAATTACATAAAACTTCACACACACTAATAAGTGTAGGTTTAAAAAATGGTGAAAACTAAATAAGGTCTGCTGTCTAGTTAATGGAAATATACCAATGTCAATTTCCTAGTTTCGATATTCTACTACAGCTACACAAGGTGTCATCTTTGGGAGAAGCTGGGTAAAGGGTACACAGGACTCTTTTACTGTTTTTGTTCATTCTTATGAGTCTAATTATTTTAAAATAAAAAGGTTTGAAAAAAATTTTAAATGTCATTCTTACCAACGCTGCCCTCTTGATAGTGAGTGTTTCTGCACTGCTCCCTGACAAGCTGCACACCAATAGAGACACCCACCTGAGGTCAGCCAGCTTGATGACTGCAGTAAGTGAAATTCTGAATCTACATAATAGCGCATAGTAGCACAGTGCTGCTATCAGAAACATGGGACTTTTTTACCTAAATTTTAACACTCTAATACTCTTTTAGAACATGATCAGGTTTAGAAAATCACTACCAAAGGAAGTGGGGAAAAGGACAACAGAAAGGTAGAAAATATGCTGGATTTCTTTCAGAATACTGATTCTACTTCAGCCAGTAGAAGTTAATTCGTAAGAAAACTAACCCGTGACCACAATTTTTATTTCTAGAATATCAGTGTCTTTAGTATCTTATTAAATTCAAGGTAAGCAAGTTTTAAGAGTAATTGTTTTGAATGGAATTACTGGCATGTCTGTAGTATTTTCATGTCTCTAAACCCAGTTCTAGAAATACTTAAAGACTTTCAAGTCCATGACTTTACTAAAACAAGTTGGATATGGGTGCAAAGGCACATGAGGGTCAGATTGGTGAGAGATCTTGGTTTCTCTTGGCTCTGTCATCTCAGTGCTATCTCTTACCTCCCCGCTTTTCCTTGCTTGCTTTCTCCTTTTTCCACCCCTCTATTTTCCTATTCATCGTGTCATGAAGGGATGCTAGGAAAGGGTCAATTCCGCCCAGCATGGGTCTAGTGGAGATACGAATCACCAACAGCAACAACTACAAGAAGTGGATAAAAATTATAGGATGCTTTTCTCAAAGGGAGTTACAGAAATAGAATGTGTCACAACCATCCTGAAGAATGAAACTTGATCAACACTTGAAGGGAATGAAGCCACAACTCCTGGGGCTGTCTGTGGTCAAAGGTAGCCATTATGCTGGGACGATTAACTCCACTGTCTTCCCTGAAAACAGGTTCTTCTCCATTTGTCAGGTGGAAAAATGAAATTCTTCTCCATTTCCAAAAACAAAAAAGCAGTTACTCAGAATACTTTTATCCAACAAAATGATTTTCTTTCTAACCTCCTCAGTCTAAAGGTTGCACTGGCTGCCTCATGGGGTAGGCGCTTCAGTGAGGAGAAATCTCTCATCTGTACTCTTGTTGCTTTTACACTTGGTGCTTTGTCTCTTGGGAGTCTTTAATAGATACAGGTTCGTTGTGATTTTGATGTAGGTAGATTTATTTTTTCCTTTACTGAATAAATTTATCATGAATGGTCTCCACAAAAATATGATGCTGGTTGTGCCTGCACTTTTTTACAAAGCTATATACCTTCTTACCTATCAGAAGTTGAAAACAATGGTTAAAAGTAGTTATTCCACAACTAATTATAATAATAAACAGAGCTTATATATATATACCAAACATATACCAGCTTGATTCCTGCCTTCACAATATTTGTCTTTATCCCTAGCCTGATGACATGAGTTACATATCACCCACATCCTTGTCCGTTTACTAACAAGTTACTGTTGAGACACCAACATTCCCTTTGATTTGGCACTTTCTGAATCCAGTGGGCTTCCTGATTTAGCCTAAATTTAAGTCTTGACTTTGCTGTTAACCAGTTGTGTGACCTTGGGTAAGTCACCTAGCAACTTTGAGCCTTTGATTCAATAAACACTGAGTACCTACCTTATCCCAAGAACCATGACAGCAACCTAAGGCCCCTATCCTAGCAAAGCTTCAAATTTTGTAGGAGAAAAATAAAGATAGGGAGGAAAAGAAAGAAAGGAAAAGGGGACTAGCATAAGTTAAGCTTTGAAAAGGTGACAGGATTTAGTTCCTTTATCTTTTTGTATCAATACCACCAAAAGAAAAACACAAAGTAGACTCTGCTGTCCCATGTCTCACATCCCAGACCAGCCTCTTTTTTCCATTGCTAGAGTCCTTCCTCTTCATCTCCCAGAGAAGCATTTGGGCACTGGAGTCAGCTATAGCTAGAAAATGAAGCAGAGGGAATGGCTGGTGGGTATTCAAAGAGCTTCAGGAGGTAAGCTAATAAAATACATACGTATTTATGAGTATTATTTTATTTGTTATTTTTTATTTTTAATATTCCTTATTTATTATTATTGCAAGAGCAATTTATGTTTATTAGATAAAGAGAAGGCAAGTATAAAAGGAGAAATCAGAAAACACTCATGATCCCATGCACCTAAGCAACCACTACCAACAACTTTTCTGGGGTAGCTCGTTACCCTCATTTTAAACACACATATAATTGCTTCAATTTACAAAAGTGGGATTATACTGTTCTTCTTGTTCTGACATCTGTTTTTTCTTCCTATGTAGAAAGAAATTTATATTTTAGACACATTAACAAAAAAGTTCTTATATGGTGATTTTTCTAAATTAGTATGTTTTAATTACTCTCAATGACCTATTTTATAAAGCAAACAAGGGTCTATTTCAATGGATGACAGACACATTTTGCTCCCACCTTCAAGGAAATGTATTTAGAAAAATCAAATGAAATTTAATATGAAAAGGCTGTAGCGTATTCATTTTAGTGTCAATGTTCCAAGAATCATGGACCTTATTGCATTTATTCTTGTTCAGATTTGAGAGTCTGGAGGAAAAAAGATTTATGAACTAAGAATATTTTTAATGATTACAAAAACTGTATCTGTTTGCTTCTTAAGACTAATCTTTTCCATATGCTATAAAAGAGTTCCATCACTTTGAAAAATTGTTTCCAACCTTTTGAATTAAGAAATAAGAAATTTGTTCTCATCAGGCCATGAGCTTTCACTGAGGAAAAACATGTAGTTCAGATTTTCAAAAGATGGTAGAAATTCTTCATTCTATGAATTGCAAGAAACACACCTAGTTTAAAACTTCTCTCCAAACTGACATGAAAATTCATTGGTTCACCTGCTTATCACTTGTTACAATCAAGTAACACTTTCTTTGCAGGCAGATCTTGCCCAGTCTCAAACCTGGTGGTAGCCTTTGCAATCTGCATGGGGATGTTGGTAATAAGGAAGGCTGCAATTCAGAATGACACTCATGCACATTGTAGCTGAAGACAGCTCCAAGTTGGCCTTGTCTGTTTCAGGTCTGTGTCTCTCTTTAATTTTCTGTGTCTCTCTTTAATTTTACAGAAGTTGAACCTTCTAGGTTGGGTCCTCCTTTCCTCTATTATTTAATTCTAATTAATTCCTCCTTTCACCTTCTTTTCACAATTGCTCTTTCCTTAAGTATTCAACATCTTATATCCTCTTCATTGCATCTTATACTTCCCTCTAAGGAAAACAGAAACCATGAGAGGTTGTGTTCTAAAAGGACTCAGGCCAGGAATGGAAATGAGACATCTCTTATGCTCGATGCTGGATAGCTGTCATCCCTGGGGGCTCTCCCACATCCTTCCCAACGCAACTAGTGATTATGCCTCTAGTCAGGGCTCCTTCTGTGAAACATTGACTCTGATCTAAAAGTCAGAACAGCTCAGGAGGTTATAAAAATAGCCCCAATTAAGCAAAAATAGTCCTTGTTTTTGATAGGCATGTGCAGAAACCTTGGATGTATGCCTTATTCCAGGAAGCTGGCATTCACCTGGCTAAGTATTTCTCAACTGCCTCATCAAGTTTGGTCGTAGGATTTCTTGCCAAACTGTCCTCTCCTATTCCTCCATATTCCAGAAATATATACCATGTCATTATCATCATTAAGTGCTTGTATCACAGGTCAAATGCTCACCATGATTCTATAGGCTGCTCCTGAGACTCTTGGTAGTATTGGTTAAGTAGGAGAAGAAATTCCAAGTCTTAATTTGAGCAGATAAAGAAGTATAAAGAATGGTTAATGTGACCATCCAACAGCCAAGATTTCATTAAACATGCTTCATACAGATGCGGCCTCTATTACCTATTACAGCACATAGTAGTCTATAATTAAGGCTACTATCTACTACTAACAAGTGTAGGATCGCCGAGGTAGTTAAGCAACAGATATTATCTTTAGTCCCTTCCTTTATTGCCAGGGCTTATAATAGTCCTTCATTTAACATATATGTATTGAGCACCTACTATGCGCTAGACACTGTGTTTACCACTGAGAATAAGCACTGAAAAGACAGATACTCGGCATTCTGGAGGGATGTGTGTTATTGACCATGAAAGCTGGTTATTACATGTAAGATAAAAGAGGAATAGGTAAATTTTGGAGAAGATGAAAGCTCTCATGGTCTTTCAATTTAAAAACTAGCCTTCTGAGACCATGCCCAGATTTTGGGGGTCCAGTGGTCATCCATTATATGCAAATAACTCTATTCTCACTCATCTTTTTGAAACACTCTTTTCTATTCTGGTCAGGCTTTAAAAGATTTGTTGTTGTTGCTGTTGTTTTAATTTTTCTGGCTGTCTCATTCTGTTCTTTAAACCATGACAGGAAAGGATTAATAGCCAGGAGAACAGAGAACCTGACAACTCAATTCTGTCACCCAAGAGTACTTTTTAAGCCACCACCTGTACATAGCCTTGTGTAGGATACTCTTGCTAATAATATGTGTCTCTTCTCCCTGCAGGACCTTGGCACACACCAAACTTCACAGGAAACTGCAGCTTGAAAGCTCATGGTGAGTGTGGGGTCAGGGCCTTGGATGAGACTTGAAGTGTGTGTGGGGGGGGGGGGGGGGGAAGCAGATACATGTCTAAGGTTAATTTCATCCCGAGGAACTCACATTCTTAGAAACAGTATAGGGAGGGGCTGGCTGGTGACCACATGAAGGTTAATGGTACGACTACATATTG
Organism: Macroglossus sobrinus; assembly: GCA_004027375.1. Classification (NCBI taxonomy): domain Eukaryota; kingdom Metazoa; phylum Chordata; class Mammalia; order Chiroptera; family Pteropodidae; genus Macroglossus; species Macroglossus sobrinus. Next base: position 149,297 of record PVKZ01002232.1, on the reverse strand, counting down.
AAAGAGTCAATAGTGTGTCAATAAAGAGATAAACTTCTTTTTAACTATGACATAATTGACCATAACCACTCCTTCGGTGCACTGAGATGGAATACTGAAAAAGTGGGTCGTTGTTGGAAGACACATGCATACATACACCCACACATATGTACATACCCCAAGCATTTTGCTAGGAAGACTCACTCCACCATCTTTAGATTCTCAGATAACAGTGGCATTAGTTAAAATAGGAAGAACTTAATTATTCTTTTCGTCATTGGGTTAAACTTGTTTGGAGATACCAAAATGCTGAAAAAATGCTGAAGCTTAGCATGGAGAGAGTTTAGGATTCTCTCAGAGCAGGATTGTAAGGTGATGTAACATTTTCTGGGTTGGACCTGGAGAAGGCTTGAAGAGAGGTCAACAAAATAGGCTTGAAAACTGTGTCTGCCTCACCATGTCCTAGGCGGGAGTTCAGGCTCTGTGAATATTTGCTAAACAAAGGCTCTTTAGATCTAAGAAAGATGGGCAAGACTGCTCACGATCACCCAGAGGGCAGGAAGAGGAAAACCTGACTATTGTTTTAAGCCTCAGTTTTCTTTTCTCTAAAATGGAATGATTGCTCTGGTTTTGAGGATTACATGGGACAACTGTGAAAATACTTTCTAATTATTAAGAGGATTATAGCTATATGTAAAAATTCTTTTTTATTAATAGTTTAGATATCTGTTTAAATGTTTCAACTTACTAAGGATAAGAGTGGAACGCTTTAAAAGGAGATGTTCTCAGTCTGGATATATATTTAAAATTCAAGTGACTCTTAGCTCACCCAGGTGACTTAAATGGGGTTAGGGAAGACAAAGGCTGGAGAGTTCTTAGGGTGACCCTTCATGTCTGCGTGTCCAAGACTGAGGGGTTTCCCAGGATGCAGGACTTTTAGTGCCAACACTGAGAAAGAGTTGGGAAAACCAGGTTGAGTTTTGACCCTGGTCCTGTTTGACTCTCTTAATTTCTTGACCTCTATTTTTAGCCCTCTCATTTATAACAGAGTCTTAATAAACCTATGAAAAGAAGGGCAATATTCTTTAACTGAGTGGCAGCCAAACTGTCCCGTGGTTCTTGGTGAAATTTTAGGGATACCAGGGGAGCAGAAGGAAAAATATTATATTTCATTCTGTTTATTCTCCCAGCCTCCTGTTATCCATCTTTGAAAAGAGCTGTGAGTTAAACAATGCACATCCGACACTGCCCACCTGAAATCAGTCACCGTGTGACTGCCAGGCTTCTCCAACCACAAATATGCAAGAATAATGTTTCCGGCATGTCAGTGGATAACATTAAGTTCTATTGAGCGCAAACTTGGAAGGTAAGTAATCAAAGTGTTCACCTGATGAATGAAGAGGGGGGAGAAGACAGTATCATTTCAAATATATCTACCATTTTCCCATTAAGCCATGAAGCTTGCAGGTATTAATCATCAAAATAAATGTGCCCTGCCCTTAGGTGAGTGCAGCCTTGCACGAGAGAAACCACCAGTACAACACTTCCTTGCATCAAATTACCGAAGATGAAATGAATTTTGAAACAATATCCAGGTGAGTTAGACATTTAGCTACTTAACAGGAGGCTTTGCTAAGACCCTCGTTTATTATTTTGAAAAGTTAAGTCAGTTCCTGCCAATAATTCAGTACTGTTCTGTTCACATCTCCATTTTTTTACAGGCAGGAGATTCCATGGCTAATGGCCAGACCCTATTGTATCTTGAGTTTGGCATTGGAAATGGTTTTGAGAGCTTCCCACTGAGCCAAGAGTCAAGTTAGAGATCTCCTGTGCAGAAAAGGGTGGGCATTCCATTATTCTGCAATATAGCAGAGTAAAATAAGTAGGATTTCATTTAAGCTGTGTTTCTCTTTTTAGATTAGGTTAAATGGCCAGGATGCTAAAAGCCTCTATCTTGTATAAATCGAGTGCCTCCATCTGCTGGTTCTGACCATTCAGGCTGTAAGTCATATTCTGAAAAGCTTTTGATAAGCATCTTAAGTGTAGGGAGACATCTCATGTGTCTTTCTAAGAACTGGCACATTTTCATATCGAAAAGGTACTGCTCCTTCTTTAAGTGTCTTTCTTCCTTCAGGGGTATTTTAAAGGCGAGATTGAGAGTTTTAAACCAAACTGTAAATCTGAGTTTCAAACTTTAGTCCCCAGTTTTGGGGGGGTGGGGGAAGGTTTAGAAGACAAGTCGGAAATCAATATTTCAACGTGTTCCCCCTAAAAGGTATCTGTTTAAGAAGGGAGTTCTTGAAATAGAGAAAGCTTATTTCCCAGTTAAAAAAAAAAAAAAAAGCACAACATGGAAAAAGAAAACATAGTATTAGTTTACATGTGACCAAATTTCCCTCCACCCATCTCTGGTCTGACTTGGCCACTGTGGACAGCCTTTCTCTCTCATCAAGGCCAGAGAGAGGGTCCCTCTGGCAGCAGAAAATCCTCTTTCACCCACTGGTTGATGCTTAAAATTCTACTATTAGGACTTAATCCCTTTAGTTTCAGCTTTGATCCCAGTTAAAATGCTAATACCTCTGGGTGGGGTAATAGTTTTAAACTGTTATCAGCCCTTTACAGTCCACTGAGAAGGAAGAAGCTGGGCAAATTGTACCAGGGTTGAGAGGGTGAGATCTGGAGACCACAGAGCAATGGAGGAAGAATCATGAGCACAAAAGGAAAGTCTCAGGGCCAGAAAGCAACCTGCCCCTCCCAACCCCCAAATTATGACGGGATCTGAAAACAGAAAACTTATTCTGAACCATCAGGACAGCATAAATAAATGTAGAAAAACTGAGAACAGCATTAGCTGAACAATGGGACAAGCTGACAGTCTACTAAAGATCATTCAAATATTGGGGCCTGTTCTGCGATAAAAACATAAAGGCTAATCCTCAGGGTTCAGCCTTTCTCTTCAAACTTTAACTAAGGAAAAAAGTTTAGCCTTGTTAAAGCTATTATCTGTTCCTAAATTGCATAGTATATAAAATGTAAATGTGATCACACCACTCTTAAATTATTATAACAATACGCCATTCTGTTTTCTTCCCCTTGACATTTACAAAATTCATTTGGAATAGTGGGATCTACCTCACAGAGATTAGTGATAAATCATGTATTTTTAATGAATATCAATAGGAGAAACCCCATGACATAGCCCACCATCTAATTTGATTAAACTGTGCTTAAGGCAACACTACCTCTCTGGCTAGGGAATAGCTCCATAATGACTTTGTGAGCATTATTGCAGGCTGTTTTAATGATTTAATGAACTGCCTCTATATTTAGTTCAATAGCCTTAAAATGATTAGTGTTTAAGAAAAATTAGCTCACTTTGATTTGATTCTATTTGATGGTAAGTTTAAATAACCTAACCCTTCAAAACACAGTGGAAAAAAAAAATCCTAGAATCACAGCCAGCTAACTGCTAGAAAACATTATGACCATCATTAATAACCGTTCATTTATGTTTAGCTACAGTATCCAGGCTGACATGCTCATCGAGGAGCTGGGCTGTAGGAACAAGGGCTAATGCTGCGTTTCATCTTCTCTTTCTACAAATGGAAAAGGGAGGGAGAGAGGAGGAGAGGAGAGAAGCATAAAAAAGTCTTCCATTTCATATGTTGGGCTATAAGGAATTTTCTCTAGTTCAGGTCCAAAGTGGGTATCTGTCTAAACCTGGAGAATTTCCAGGTTTCCAAAGAAGGAGGAGGGGAAAATTGGTGTGAGGTTTTGAGCCAGTTCTTCCTGCTGTGATGTGGGCAACCAGAGTGGTTAGGTTTGAGCAGTGTGGTCAGAAAGCTCCCTGGGACACCCTAATGGGAGTCAGGGAGGCTTTCTGCAAAGAGGACTGAGGCAGATAGCATTTTTTAACAAGGGTAAGTGATCCGAGAGTTGGTGTCACACAGCAGGGACTAGAGCCAGCTCCTTACTACAAAATAAAGAGGGTCGCAGAACACAAATAGAAGTCTGTTCTGTAGTATCCCCATGGGTCACTACTCCATGTCCATGCCCTAAAACATGGAAAGTAATTGCAGTTCTGGGGAACCAAGTACAGCACTTCATCTGAAAACATCTCAGCCAACCATCCTCGGATTGTGTAGAACACAATGTTAAGAAACCATCTTAAAGGAAAGCCATAAATTGGAAAGTCCATATAGCTTTGAACTTTGATATAATAATAGAGAGCACTTATTGAGCACTCACCAAACGCCAGGCACTATTTACGCTTCACATAAATTCTAAGAGGTTTTTGATTATCCCCACTTTCAGTAAAGAAGCCAAAGCTCCGAGAGACTAAGCCGCTTGCCTATGGTCACACAGCTAAGTCAGAAAGGGGCGGTGGGGATGCAGAATTGGACCCAGATCTGTTTGCATTCAGGTCCAATGTTTTTTCTTACCTATTTTGTCATATTCCTTTCACTTCCCCATCTCTGCCATATGATGTGCTGAGAGTATTCTAAGTTAGAAACAGGGATAGATTTAAAGAAAATGGATGTCAGAGGAGGGTTGGTGAGTATCCAATGATTCACTAAATGAGGCCGCTCACCCCAGCCCTCATTACTCAAAGCTGTCACTGTGGATTCCTGGGCCTAGGGGGCAAGAATGCAATCCACTAACCATCACCACTCCTTGTCCTTGGGAAGGGAGAAGAAATATTTCTAAATGAACCATTGTCATCTGATGACAAAGACCTATATTTCTTGGCATGTTATTATATACCTCCAAGATGCTTTTCCTCTTCTGTCTCCCTGTTAATGTCCACCTTTCATTCACGCCCCCATCCTACCCCTTCCTACACTCATATACGTGCACATATAGATACACATGTATACACATGCACACACATACGTATACTCATATATGCACGTGCTAATGCACACACACAGGCACACTTTTCCGTCCCATTTCAAGACCATTTACTGAGGTCCTAGTATGGACATCTCTGTAACACAGAGACGAATGAAACAGGGCCCCTTCCTATGGTTTCTTGAGGAAGCACATGGTCTCCTGGGGAGAAGAGACTAGTACACATGATCAGGTACAACGTCCCAAGGCCATCATTTCTCCTTTGGCATAATCCCAGACAACTCAATACTTTTTCAGCGTCCTCTTTGTAAAGGTGCCAGCCTCTTCGTATCACTCTCCTATGATCTCAGAGCCATCTCTTATCTTTGCCATCCTTACTCCAGACCTTGCCTTTCCTTCCCTGCCACCTCACCAAAGAAACCTAGTCTATAACTCATGTCTCATTTTCCCAAGGCCAACTATTATGACACACTTGTTCTGGATTTACACATAAATGAGAAAAACCTGTGTCTTTTCCCCTCCAACAGAGGTCATAAGCATTTATCTTATGCTGTTTACGTATCATGTCATTTGTGCAGGAGGTTTCTTGATGGCAGAGTGGCAAATTCTTGTAGTATAGAGTAGGAAATATAAGTGAAGGAAGTAAGGCATATGGGAACTGGTAAACTGCAGATGCAGGTCCCATCCAAAGGGAGCAGCACCACTCAGCAATAGTCCACTGTTACCAAGCAGGGATGCCAGCATTGCTGGGGAGAACCCAAGTATTCAAGAAAAACACAAAATCCTGATTTTTGTAAAAAATGTTCTAATCTTTTAAGGTTGGCTCATTAAAAAATAAATAAATGAGTGAATAGTATGCAGGTTAAGCAAGACACACCTGCCGTTCAAATACAGCCCACAGCTGCCAGTTTGCAACCTCAGTCCCATGGTAACACAGCAGCATGGACAGACCCAGATAAGGGAGGCCAACATATGAGGGAATTTCAGCACCAAGGCCACAGCTCAGCGTGGAGGGATGCTCCTCTAGATGTTTACAACCAGCGCTTTGGACACTAAAATAAGCACATTGAATCAGATGAGGCTGACGTGCCTCTTGGAGTGAACAAAAGACTCTCAATGTTACTGCTAATGACTTTTTCTGTAACCCACCCAAATTTCTCTAACTCTTGATTGAGAAAAAAAAAAAAAAAAAAAAAAAAAGCTCCCGGCTGTGCATATACAATATCCAATCAAAATTAGAAATTACTTGACCTACATCTTCTGACTCTGGTTTTGAGCACTGCATTCTTGACACAGTTGCTGTGGAGTTGAGGATTCTAACCTTACTTATTATTTACTTCTGTCCTGCCTTTGAGAGCTTCCTGTAATCACACATCCGGTTGTTTTTACAGATAGAATGAAGTTTATGCAGAAGACAGGTCTTGACATTTAAAAAGCTTTATAGGAAAGTGGGAGACCATAATTTTCTTAGGGTAGGGAATCCCATAAATTTCCCACTTTAAATTTCTATTCTTTCCTGGTGAGTGAAAAACTTATCCTAAAAACTGGGGTAAAGAGATGGAATAGCAATTTTAGACCCAAAAAGGAAAATCTCAACAAGTTTTCTGTATGTGGAAATCCACTTGAAATTGAGTATGTGTCAACACAGATTTAATTAACTTCCAGCCAGGACATGTTGGAAATGATCCCAGAAAGTTGAGACAAAGAAGAAGGTGTTAATTTCTCAGCAGGAGAGAAAGTATCCTTTAACTACATTAGATTATGGCTCAGAGGTGGGTGAATTTTCATATGATCCATTTCAGGTGTGCTGAAAACAGTTGGCAATAAAAATCAACAAGTCAGTCCCCACCAGTAAGGCTGAAGACATAGCACAAGGTCTAGTAATCAACAGCACAAATATCATTCAATTTTTTGATATACAGGTAGTCCTAAATTCCCTGATTCTGGAAGGGGCAACAGTAAGGTGTCCTCAAAAGCTTAAAATCATGTTTCTCAGCAAGAATTAAACCAGTTTAAATTTTTTTAAAGTCCCACACATTGGATGTTATTACCATCTGTGGGAGAAAGCCAAGAGACTGAGAAATTTGGGACTCTCAAACCCCCATTGATAATCGCATCCCCTAAACCAGACTTTCCCTCGCATCCTCTGAAATCCAGAGTTCCACAGGAAAGCATTAATAATGCACATAAATCATGCCTTTGGTATAACTATGAAACTGAGAGTATTAGAAATTTCAAATAGATAGATAGATAGATAGATAGATAGATAGATAGATAGATGATAGGTAGGTAGGTAGGTTGATCGATCGAACAGCACCAGTTGAGATGATAAAGTAGAGCATAATTTTTGTGTTATGGACTAAATGTTTGTGCCTGCCACACACACACCCATTTATACATGAAGCCCTAACTCCCCAGTGTGATGATATTAGGAGATGGGGCCTTTGGGAGGTAATTAGTCTTAGATAAGGACTTGAGGATGTCTTTATAAGAAGAGAAAGAGACTCCAGAGCTGTCTCTGTCTCTCTGCATAATGTAAGAGTACAGCAAGAGGACACTCTTTAACCAAGGAAGAGGATTCTTACTAGGAACCAAATTGGTGCCTTGATCTTAGATTCCCCAGCATCTAGAACTAAGAGAAATAAATTTCTATTGTTTAAGCCCCCCAGTCTATGGTATTTTTTTATAGCAACCTGAGCTGACTAAGACACTTGGAAAAGCAGACTTGGGTGTGATTGTAATTTAAAAAGAAGACACAAAATCAATAATATTGTACCCTGTGAGACAAAAGCCTAGAACATAGAAAGGGAAGTCTGTGGAGTGGGAAACTGACCCTGTTTATTCATTGGTGTTCAAGTGGTAGAGGCACTAAGTCTAGGGAATGTGAACTTTCTGTTCCCTGGAGAAGTAGACTCCATTGTGGGGCAGAGATGACTCATGAAGCCAGACGGTACACAAGATTGAATACTTCTCACAGAGGTTCACTTCTCTATATCCTGGTTCCAGGTTTACCAAACAACCTTCTCAATACAATTCTTGCCTCCTGGGCATACAGATAGCAGAAAAGGGGTAGACAGGAAGCATGTATTTCAGTGATCAGAAAACATTTTCCCACTCCAAACTAAAAAACTGAAGTCTGGCTGCTATATATCAGTCTCCTGTGAGCTTGTTTGAAGTGAGTCTGCTTCCCCAAATCTAATCAGATCCTGAGAATACCATGTCAAAGAGCTAGACCCAAGGCATTTACCAACAAATTATTCTATGTTGGAAAGCAACTCTGACTACCTCAATGCCCCATAAAATTTGTTCTGATGCCCAGCCCTGTTCTGGTACTCAGAGCTTATAAATCAAGGTCCTTGCCTTCTAGAATCTGCCAATTTTAAAGTTTGACATAAAAAAATTAGAGAACAATATACAATAGCAGGTGATTGAGTATCTGTGGGGCTTATTGGATGGCATTAAAGTAAAAAAAGGAGCACAACCTTTGGAAATAAGAGCTGTGATACTAGTAATCATAATATATTCAATTTTATGGTACTTCATCACCAATCAAGCAATTACACATATTTTATCTGATTTAATCCTCTGGCTAACTGGTTGAAGCAAGTACTATCATCTTCTCATTACGGATACAAAATCTAAAATCCAGAGAGCCTAAGTTACTTGTTCAAAGTCTTATGTCTAGTTAGAAGTTGAGCCAGGCCTCAAGTTCAGGTCTTCTGATTCCAAGGCCTGTGCCCCTTCTACAACACCCAGCTGAGAACAGGAAAGGAAATTGGGTAAATTCTGAGGACCTTTAATGGGAGGGAAAAAGATACAAGCTGGCTCCTGGCCTTCAGGGAAGGCTTTCTGAAGGATATAAGATTTGAGGATAGATGCCACAGGGTGGATGAGAGTAAGGCCAGGGAACAGGATGTCTTTAAGCTCAAGGTTGCATCCCCCTCCCTGAGATGTCCTGAGGTGTCTCTGAGTAAAAATGAAAACAGTAATCTGTGTCATTGCTGAATACAGTTTTTGTGAAGTCTGAAGTTTATAAAATTAAAGACAAAGAATTCAAATTTCAAATACAAAATCTCCTCAGGCTCCCTGGAATAGTTCTCTACAAATCTTCAGCATCACACAAACCCATCTTTGCTCAGTTGCTCTGGTATTTATAAGCCCCCAAACTCCATTCAGGACCTATCTGCTAATCTGTCTCCAATGTTATGAAAAGCTCCTGCTCTTCCCCAGGGCCTTATTTACAGAAAGGACCTGTATTAGTTAGAATTAGGTTCAGCTGCCAGTGATGACAACAATAATAGCAACTCCAAAATGGTGGCATAAAAAAAAGAGAAGGTTATTTCTCCCAACATAAATCTATACAGTTTGGAGTTTACATGATAATTTAATGATCATCAGAGACCCAAGTTCCTAGTATCTTATTGCTCCATTATTCCTAACACGTAGCTTCTACCTCATCATCCAATATGGCTGCTTGAGTCCAAGAAACATCTGTATTCCAGCCAACATAAAGGAGAAATTGCTAGAGGATATGCATACTTTTTCTTTAAAGAAACTGCCTGGGAGTTGCACACATCTCTTATGCTTGCAACCCATTAGTTAGAATTTAATTACATGGTCACACCAAGAAATATAGTCTTTATTCTGGATAACCATGTGAACAGCTAAATGTGAAGGGTTCTATTACTAAGGAAAAAGGAGAATTGTATGTTAAGAAACAACTAGTTATAGAACTCAAGATCCTTTGAGGAAGACCGTGGAGCTCCCAGTAAAGTCACTAAAAATAGATATGATGCAGTAGTCCTCCCTTATCTGTAGAGGATATAATTTAAGATCCCCAGTGGATGACTAAAACTGCAGAAACTACAGACACCTATATATACTATGTTTTTTCCAATATATACATATATATGATAAAGTTTAATTTATAAATTAGGCACAGTAAGAGATTAACAACAGAAACCAATAAAGAAATCAAGATATTATAACTATTCTTTAATAAAACTTATGTGAATGTGGTCTCCCTCTCTCAAAATATGGTTATACTCACCTTTTTAGTTAAATGAAGGACTTCATGGCTTCTCTTTGCAAAATGCCAGCATTGCTACTCTTGCTCTTAGGGGCCATTATTAAGTAAGATATGGGTGATTTGAACACAAGCACTACAATACTGCAACAGTCAATCCAATAACTGAGACAACTACTAAGTGACTAATAGCTGGGTAGCATATACAGTGTGGATACACTAGACAAAGGAATGATTCACATCTCAGGTGTGAAAGAGTGGGATGGATGGTACAAGATTTCATCAAGCTACTCAGAATGGCCCACAATTTAAAACTTGTGAATTGTTTACTTCTGGAATTCTTCATTTAATATTTTTGGACTGCGGTGACCACGGATAATGGAAATGGCCAAAAGCTAAACCACGGATAAGTGGTGGGGACTAGTTTAATGATTACACACCAGCTCAAAAGCAAGAGGATCTGACCCAGGCAAGCAACACTTCTTCAAGCCCTACTTCAAGCCCTAATAAAAACTACCTGGGAGGAATGCAGAACATGTGCAGTCCTGACAGCCATTAGCATCCTCGGTGGCCTTGAAGGACCTAGTTCAGGCTCCTCAGGGCAAACTTGAGTTCCCTCCCAGCTCCATCAGTTACCACAGTGTTTCTAATTGGTGGGGTTGGCCTCATCTGAATCACAAGGACTGAGGCTGGGGGAGGAATGGTTTCCCAAAGGAAACTCAAAGTGCTATTAGTAGAAAAGGGAAAAATTATGCTGATCAAGCAGAAACAACTCATTTCTATTTATCACTTAGTATAATACTAACTCATCAGATAATTATGAGGATTAAATGAGATAACATGTACGAATGCATTTAGTATAATGCCAGGCTCATAGCAGGAGCCTAATAGATATATTTGATCCACTATAAAGAGTTTCAACAGAGTCAGGAACCAGGGCAAAAACTTTGGAGCAGAAGGTTAGTAAAGTGGGTGATGGCTTAAAATAGACAGTTGGGAGAAAAAGAGACAGATTGAAGTGTATGGCAGGTGTGTGGGTGTTCCTCAGTGGACCAGCAGCTAGGAACAAGCCAAACAGCTTTGGCAGATCAGGGTTCAGACCTGGAGGTAAGATAGCTATGGTAGAAGGGTCAAGAACCAAGATATCAGGCAGGGCCCTGACAGGAATCAGAACTCACTCAGAAAAGTTTGACTAAAGAGTTCAATGAAGGGGCCATTTACAGTGGTGTGGTCATGGGTAAGTGAACCTTAACGGGTATAGAGGCCCTAGAGACCAGCATGGGGACAGTACTTTCTATCCCTTGGCCTGAGTGGTCAGAGAAGCAATCCTATTACTGAAGCCAGTGAGAGCCAAAGCCCTCTCCCCCACGAGGAGTGGCCACCCAGTAGGAACTGATATCACAGAAGGACACAATCTCTGCCAGAACCAAGGCTCTCTCTCCTTCCACCCTCCGATGTCCTACTGGTGCTTCCCATTGGCTGACCCAGAGCACAAAGAGCCAGGGTGATCAGTCTGCTGAGGTCTGCCTCCCAGGGCACAGATGAAGTCAGACAGAGATCTGAAAGAAAGAACAGAATATCTAGCCCAGCCACATTGATGGATCCCAGGAGGGACCCTCCTCACTCTCTTGAATCTTCTGACACAGCCACAGACAAAGAGTGACGCTGATTTTTCCTCCTACTTAAAATTTCCCAGCAGTAGAAGAATAACATGGCATTCAGAGGGTCAAGAAGGCATGGAGACCCAGGAACCCTAATTTCTCATGAGCAGAAAACTGTCCTTGCCTATCCCAGTCTAGCCAAGACCTTCACCTCAAGCCCATCCACCCCAAACCCAGAGCCAATGAGACAATGGTTGGCAGTAGGGGCGGGGCAGTCTTTACCTGTGGGGTCTTGGGTAGTCCGTGCCTTGCCAGTGAAGAGAGCCTCTGAGGACCTGAAGTCCATGGAGCAGAAACCTCCCACAGACATCCCTCGTCCCCTATGCCTAGTCCATTCGGTTGAGCTCCTGCCTCTACTCTTGGTTTGTTTCCTAGTTCCCAACTACTAGGGACACTGACCTAACCTGTTTGGCCTTACACTCTGAAAGTCCTTTTCCCAGCACAGTTCTGATCTATTGTACAATGATGCTTACTAAACATTTTTTGAGAGAAGATATAGTACAGGGTTTTAAAGTACAAAGTCTGAAGCTAGTGGCTTCACCATTTACTATGTGCCCGTGGGTAAGGCAGTTGAGTGCTCTTTCCCCTTGTTTCATTATTCATAATACAGGGATAAAAGTATGTGCCTTATAGACTTCTTGTGTGAATTAAATGAATTAATAGATATAGAGTGCTTAGAACATGCTTGGCACATAGTCAGGAACCAATAACTTTTACCTAGCTTGACTACATTTTGAATGAATGAATGGCAGTTGAGCTGACTGTGGCAGAAACAAGGGCTGAATTCAAGGAGTTGGTTTTGAATTATCAAGCTTCCTAACCAGTGAAAAAATGACAACTATATCTTCTCAGTTATATTCTTCTTGGGTCTGGGGGCATCTCTCTGGGAGAGGCCTTTCCTGATGATGTGAAGACATGTCCTGAGTGCTTCTGTGATTATGCTTATCAGCAGAATGAGAAGAGAAGTTATTTTTGGTGTGTCTGGAGACAAATTGGAGTCCATAAGAACTAAAATTAATCTTTCAAAAGTATCCACTGGCGTGTGTATTTACAGACTCTTTGAGCATGATAAAGGCAAAGTATATGTGCAAGTTTTGCTGAAATTATATTTAATTCATGTAAATAATTCACGCTCTAGTACCCCACCATCTCATTTTTACTTAAGAGCTAAAGCAGCAAAGATTCATTTAAAGTTGTGAGTATGCTTTCCCAATTCTTTTCTTCTTGTTTCCTGTTCCCACATACAGGTCTCCTTGCCATCAGCAGTAGCGTGGGGTTTTCCCTTCTCAGGCTTGTTAATAGTCATGTCAGGTTTAAGGATCTCTCTCATTTTCCTCTGTCTGTAGATCTCCAATACCAGAGCCAAACTTGTCTCTCCTCACATTCATCCATCCAAGAAGTGATGTTCCAGAAGTGATGGATCTGGAGGGAATCTTACATACCATCTAGAATCATCACTTCAACTTACTAATAAACTGTAGTCCAGAGAGGAGACAGGACTCAAACAAAATTGAAATGCCTTAAGTTTCAGACCCAAAAATTTAATTTAGATATTAAGATTTTTGTGTATGCATGAATGCATTCATTTTTCAACCGGTGTATTTGATGAATCTTTTCACATATCTATGATGTACCAAGCATTAAATAAGTTTGATAGGCAGACCTCTGTCCTCACAGAGCTTTTATTCTCTTAAGGGACATAGATAGTAAATGGACCACTTCCACATAGACTTATAGCCCACAGCTCTTTTCTCTAAACCTCACAGTTGATATTTAGATAAAGAATCTGACTCTCCTTATCTATAGAATATGGTACATCACTTACAGTCATTCCAACAAGAATGACAAGAATAGTGCCAAACCACTCACTTTAATCCATCTGATCTGTGATGATAAAAACAAAAACAAAAATTTATACACCAAACACCATCCTTTCCTGGAAAGACCATGTACTTAAAGAAAGAGCACAGACTTAGGAATCAGAAAGACCTGGATTTGAAACTCTGGTCTTCCGTAAATACTTACTGGTTGTGTAATGCTCTGTAAGTTAATTCACCTCTCTGGGCCTCAATCATCTATAAAAGATCTCCTTATGGACAAAAAGAAGGATTAAATGAGGTAATGAATGCAATGCGTATCACAGTGCTCAAACACATCAGCACCTTTTCTTTACCACTCGCACTTCTATAGATGGTGCTTGCAGTTCTGGAACTAGTACCTTTGAAGAAATCATGGCAATTGGGAAACTTAGTAAAGTGTGACATCAAGGGGAGGGTAACTTAATCCAACTTCTTTTCCTTTTACTTTCTGGAATGTTTTTCCTCTTGAAAGCTACTTTCTTCACACACTTATGAACAAATATTTGAGTCTGCCCCTAGTGGTCATTGCACACAGTGCTAATTTCCCTAATAATTTGGCTCCCAAACTTTCACCCATCTGTGTTCTATTAACCTTCAGTAGTATCTCTTGGCATAGTCACTACAGATTTTAATCTGAACAGAAATATTAAACAGGAACAACTAAAGTTAATAAAATTGATTCTTTAACATGAAGGTTAATCCTAGCTGCACATTCAAATCATACACAAACACATACACACACAATCAATGCCCAAGTCTCACCCCAAACCAGTTGAATCTGAACCTCTAGGGAGAAGATTTGAGCATGGAGAATTTTTAAAGCTCCCCAGGTGATTCTGATGAGTGAGCCAAGATACAAATTCCTCAAACTCTATTAGAACTTGATGAATGACAGTAAAGACTACCCCCTTGAAGGCAGCCCTCCCAGATGCTGTCCATATTCAAAATGCTTTCAGTTTCCTCTTGGGGAGTTGCTTTTAGATCACATGACATATATTTTGGAACAATCTCAATACTGGCAAATTTTAATCTTTTGACATTGGATTTGAGTTTGAATAAAAATCCTTAAGTGATTGTAAAATCAAGTCAGCTGAATATGCTGGGCCATTTTGCAGTATAAGCTGGGTTTTGACCATTTTTGGTCAAAAATAACATATGGCCAAGGGGATGGATTTCTCTCATGTGCCTCATAATTGACACAAAAGACAATTCCAAAAGAGGGCCACATTTTTATCAGTAACAGCTGTATGGGGCCAATGTGTCACTCCCTAAAGTACCATCTTTAAAAGACAGTGTTCATCTGGATGTGTGAGTTCTGGTGGGACAATTAAAAATCTGCCTCATTACTTAAGGATCAAACCTGAATTTAGAATTGAAAGGGGGAAAACTGTTGGGCAGGGGCAGAACCAACAGCCCCCGGGTTTTATGGAACACTGTTCACCATCCAGCACTGTCAGAATCCAATTTGCCATGTCTAAGCCAGTCCACATTTCAGCCTGGCAGAGTGGTGGCCAGCCCAGGGAGAGGCTGAGGGTCTCCATGCAGGAGCACCAGAATTTGGCTTCTAAGGAAACTCCAGGCTAGGTGAAGTAACTAAATATTGAATTAAGACTTTTGCCTGCCCTCTAAACCCCCATAATGAAATTATCTAACATTATATCAGATAAATCCTAGCTGGTGAGAACATAAGACATTGAGAAGCCCTAATAATCATATATCAACAGGACTTTATTTCCAACTCCAATATTTTACAGTTATTTTCTTTCCCAGGTGAGATTTTATTCTTCTCTCCTACCTCCTCAATCTAATGTGAACATTAGCCATTGTGCCCTCCTATCTAAAGTATCCTGTCCCTACTATGGTGTTTCCCAATACCATATGGTGTATTCCAAGGAACATTGGTTTGGTTTTGTAGTGTCCATTCATTTATTCAATAATAATTTGTTGAGCAACTTGTGTGTTCCATGTAGGGACAGATCCAGGTTTTGTGGGGCCTGAAGCTTATAACAATCATGGAGGTTCTCTTTAAAGAAGAGAACACAAATTGTGAACACAAAATTAGGTATAGCACATTGGAAGGGGGTCCTGAAGCTTAAGCTATATTACTTCGAGGTACCTTTATGAACAGTTGTAGGCACAGGTCGGGGCTGTGGAGCTGTAATCGTGAATAAAACAAAGACCTGCCCTTGTGAACCTGATATTCTAATGGGACAGAAATAGGAGCTGGAGCTTAATGGAATTTGGGGAGGAGAAAAATTCATGGTTATATGTTTGGGAACTAAGACTAAGCAAAATAAACAAGTTTCCTCATTTTTAGAGCCATTAAAATGTTGTTGTGCCCATGACTCTCCAAGAGGGGAACTGTATTTGCATCACTCCCCAGCTTTATTTATCAGAGAATCCTTCTCTGGTGAAGCATCCCTGTGGACTAAATTCTGTGAAACCCACTCTGAAGAAATCCTGCTCTGTAACATATTGGAAGCTCAGCATATGACATCATCTGTCTGTCACCTGCCATGAAACTGGGTTCCCTTCTTGTTTGGTTAATGCACTAATGAAATAATTTAAATCACTTCTCATTATTGTAGTTTTCTAACTCCTCTTCTACTGCTTTAGGCATTTGGAACACTTATCTCATTTCCTCTGCTTCCAACATTTCAGACTATAAATCTCAAAATACATGTCTCAAAACCTTTCCAATCAGTTCTTGAATTTTACATAGCATGGGTTCTTCATAAAGTAACAAGAATTCACCTTATGAGGGATTCTCAAATTTAGAAATGCAAAATACCAGGACACCTCGTGGCTTAAAAATCATCTGTTATCCTCAAGAATCACAGAAGAGTTAGCATTTGGGGTCATAAATCTGTCTTCACACCTTCCTTCAACCCCTCCACCAGGGTGAGAAGGCTTTTGTGGGGGGCCTTGCTTTCCAGTGGTAAGAATTATATTCGTCTCGGGTGCTAGTTGCAGAGACATCTGTGATGGCAGCCCATCCAGCTCCATTCTCAGGGAGCTAACTTTAGAAGCAGATTCTGCATCTGCTGGCGGAGTTTGACACAGCATATGTTTTCCAGAGCAGCCCTTCCCAATAGCTGACTCCCTTCTCATTTGAGGACATTTAATATATCCTGAGAACTATTCATCTCCCCCCTCTTCCCAAACGTTTAAGCTATTTTTAATTTCATCCAGTTTAACAAGCAGTCACGTCTGGGGCCCATCTTTTGATTTCAAAATAAATAAAAAAGAATTGCTATGACTCACAATAGATTTCACCTCTGGGCAGGCCAGCAAATTTATCCACACCTTTCTCAAAATAAAGTCCTTCTCTAATATGCTTCCTGACACTCTTATTAACCCTTTAACCTCTTCAGTGGATTAAATACAAGTAAACCACCTCTGTAGTGGTTCTAACATATGTCCGCAATTTCTTTGCCACTTCTCTCTTCAAAAGGCAGAGCTTAACACTCCTCTCCTTGAGAGTGGGTTGCACTTAGTGATTCGATTCTAAGAAAAAGAATATAGCAAAGTGATGGTCTGTGACTTCCAAGGCTGGGTTATAAAAGGCACAGTGGCCTCTTCTTTGTTTTTTCCTGAATCACTCACTCTAGGGAAAACTAGTTGCCACGTCATAAAGACATTCAAGCAGATCTATGGAGAGATCCACATGTTGGGGAACTGAGGCCTCCTGCCAAGAGTCAGCCAGGAGCTGAGTATTTTCCCCACAGCCTTGTGAGGAAGGCACCTTGGGAGTGGATTCTCCAACCCCAGTCAAGCCTTTCAAAATATGGAGCCTCAGCCAACATCTTGAGAGCCTCTGAGACAGAATCACCCAGCTAAGCTGCTCCCAAATTTCTGACCTACTGTGGGAGACAAAGGATATTTATTATTGTTTTAAGCCATTAAGGGGTGGGGTAATTTGTTACACAGCAACGGATAACTAATACATCCATCCTATAGATTCTTGTATGACATCCCAACTGTACTCCCTGATGTACTTATCTCTTCTGTCTGAAACAGTTGGGCTGGATTGGCCAGGAGTGTAATTACCTGAGTAATGAGAAGGATGTCCATGAACTTTACCCTGTGAGTAAATCTGAGTCCTATTACTATAGTGGAACTAGCTTCTGTTAGCCCCAAGGCCTGCTGTCAGGGTTCCCAACCCTCTATCTGCCTCCCACATGCCATACAGCTGCCACCACTCATCTCCGAGACCCATCTCATGCTTCCCTAGACCACTGCCCAAGCTGCCATCATTGTCCACTTCTTGGCTTCTGAGTCATGACTGCCCTAAAAATTCTCTGTGACTCTTTTATTCACCCCTAACCCCAACTCCTGGCAATCACTGATCTTTTTACTGTCTACATATCTTTGCCTTTTCCAGAATATAATATAGTTGGAATCATACAGTATATAGCCTTTTCAGATTGGCTTTTTTCACCTAGTAACATGCATTTAAGGTTCTTCTATATCTTCATGGCTTGATAGCTCATTTCATCTTAGTGCTGAATAATATTTCATTGTCTGATATAAGAGTTTACTTATCCATTGACCTACTGAAGGACAGTCCAGGTTTTGGCAATTATGAATAAAGCCGCTATAATCATCTATGTGCAGGTTTTTTACATAGACATAAGTTTTCAGCTCCTTTAGGTAAATAACAAGGAGCACAATTGCTGGGTTGTATGGTAAGAAACCACTAAACTGTTTTGCAAAGGGCTGTAACAGTTTGCATTCCCACCCACAATGAATGAGAGTTTCTGTTGTTCCACATCCCAGGCAGCAATTGGTATTGTCAGTGTTCCAGATTTAGGGCATTCTAACAGGTGTATAGTGATGTCTTATTGTTGTTTTAATTCTCATTTCCCTGATGACATGTGATGTGAAGCATTTTTTCATATCCTTACTTGTCATCTGTATATTTTGTTGATGAGGTGTCTGTTAGCATCTTTGGCCCATTTTTAAAATTGAATTGTTTGTTTTCTTATTATTAAGTTTTAAGAGTAGTTTGTATACTTAGGATACCAGTCATTTATACCATCCCTGAAGTTTTAGTAACCACTATTATCAGCAAACACAAATAAGTTCATCAAACATTCCTATACAAATATGAATCCTAGTTATTTATCTTATTTAAGTTATTTCCCTAAAAAGTTACTTGCCACAATATCAGTAAAATAACTCTTTCTACACATGGCGATGCTCTCAATTTTTAATCTTAACAGCCCCATTGACAAAAAATTTTCTAAGATAAATCCATATGTGTACTTTGGAAGGGTGGTGAAGGGAGTGTTGCTTCCTCTGAATGTTCTCTTTCTGGAAAAAAAATTGGCTATATTTATAAATCATCAAAGCCTTAGTTTTTCAAAATTCCTTCACATATATTGTGGAACACACTGGCTCTGCAGGATGTTGGGGGTGGAGTGGGCTTTTGTGATCATCTTTGGGAAATGTCAGAGTTAAGGTGCTTCTCTGCTATTGGACTCTCTCAAGCCTTTTATATACTAATGTTCAACATGAGCCACTAAAATAAGGGTTTGGATTACGTGTTCAGTGTTTTCTAAACTCACTTAACCACAAAGCATCTCATGGAACTGTTATACGGAACACACTCTATAAAACACTGGGCAAGACCTACCCCCAAAAAAAGTGGAATGTGGGAAAATCAAACTGTTCTTTAATGAGCTACCTGTCCTAGATCATCCAGGTCACCCACGCTTTGATCTGCTCTCAAGAAGTCTTAAGAGTGTTCAGAGGAAAGCGTTTCTTAAAGACATAGATTTGAGGTCCAAAGAATCTCAAATCCAAAATAAGCTTATTAGCCTATTTTCTCTCCAAGGACAGAAAGACTACAGGGTGCTCAATAGATATTTGTTCATAAGTCAAATCAAAATTTGCCCTCAGTCATTAAACTAGGACCAATACTTCCCACCTCAAGCCCCAGATTGAAAGCTGGGGATGTTTAGGCAGAGAATCATCGTAGTCAAGGCCCATATCCCATCCTTCCCTTTCAAAACACCTCCATAAATAAGGTTGGAAATGGGGGAGGGAGAGAGAGGAAAAAAAACTTTATTCTTTCAACATTGACCCATTTTGTTCAGGTCTAACAACTCAAAAGCAGCAGAGTCATTGAAACATGGATTGTAAAACTATAACACTCCTCAATTACTTCTTGTTGGCCAGACAAGCAAACCTATTATTTGACAATGCATCATGCTCCAAGATAGTAAACTTTATCATACAGAGGTCATGAGAAAAAGACCACAGGTACAGTTTGCTAACCTCTACTAGATAATTTTTCACAGTTATCATCCAAGCACTGTAAAAGCACAAAAGATATGTTATCTTCGGGCTCAGTTTATTATAACGTGTGGGTGAAACTCCCTATAAAACCACTTACTAGGTAACTGTTGCACGTTCTCCTGCACAGAAAGTCAAATCAGTAAAACATCTTTTTGACAGTGTCTTTTTAAGTGTCAGAAATAAAAGGACGTGCTCTTAAAGGAGAGGTAGCACACTATTTATCATCCCCTCCTTACTTTCCCACACGTACACACACAGATCCTCATCGCCTCTTGCATGCCAGAGACACTCAAAAGAATTCTTCTCAATAGTCTTGTTTCTTTTACAGCTGAGTATTTCATGGCAGAATTGTTCCTGGATAAAGCTGCAAGTAACATTAACTCAAAATACTATAGGTGCCAGCATCTCAAATACTAGTCATGGTATTGTTTTCCTCTAAATTTAGGAGAAAAGACCCGGGAAATACAAAATAAAAGAATGATGAATTTCTTCAGCAAATGCTCTCAAGAGTCTCAGATTTAATGTTAAAGCCTAAGAGAGGTCATTTAACTACATAGTTTAAAACTTGGATTTCTTAAAAAGCTTACCTCTGTCCTACAGTAATGTCTTCATGATCCTTGGGGACACTTTAGGAGTGAGAAAGGGGCAAGGCTTGGATGATTAACCCCTAGGATGTATAATGACACCCAAGGAAACTCAGGGTTCACAATTTTATCCCCAAAAGGAAAGACAAGTTGAAGAGTATGAAATGAGGAATTATTCCCAGGATGCAATTCTCTTTAGACTTCACTTCTTCCAATAGTCCAAGTCTAAGAGTGCCATTATTCATTCAAGGAAAGGAAGAAGCTTTGTAGACTGATACCCACAAAACAGTTTTTCAAAAGAAACCAACAAATATTTGGGGGTTAGTTATATCTCTCCACAAAAATCTGCTGAATAAATATTAAGGGGCTTATATGTTCCCAATACAAAATAGGAGCTGTGAGAGAATCAAAGGACATAAAATATGTGCTGTCCCTGTGCTTGAAAATTTGTAGTTTTGTTGGAAAAGATTTTTACACAAAGAACAAATAATAACCAGCAGAATGCTAAATTGATTGTCTTCTGATTAAAATGTTTCTTCATTATCAAAATATTCTTGGGGGCCAATGAAAGAGTGTGAATAGAGTTCCTTTACATAGAGCCAAAAATCAACTCAAGGAACCTGATATACAGCCACAAATCTTTAATGGCTAAGCAAATTCTCATCTCCAAATCCTTTCCCTATATCTAGCCATGATAAAAGGCTTTTGAGATCTTTCTAGTGAATTCTTCATGTATTTAACATTCAGTCATTCGGCAGACATTTATGGGGCCCTCCCTATGGACTGGATGCATAGAACACAGGAGTTAAAGATTCAGTCCATGCCTTTCCACAGCCACAGGATATACATGGGATCTATTCTGAGCCTAGAGTAATCATACATTAGAATATCTAAGCCATATCGAGTGGATCACAGAAATTTTCTCAAAAGAAAATGATATCTGAGTGGAAGTATAAAGTTTGGTAGGAGTTAGCCAGTTGGAAAAGGATAAAGGAAAAACAAGTAGCATACACAGGGGCCAAGAGGCTTGGGAAAGCTTGGTGTGGTCACAGAGCTGCAAGTTATTTGGTTGGATTGGAGAAGATGTAAGAAGAGTTCAGAGGAAAGCAATGATCATTTTTGGCTAAGGGATTTGGGGAGGCTTTTTGGCGGAAGTTAGATTTGGAGCTGAGCCTTAGAAAATGGGTAGAATTTCAGTTAGTTGAAATGAGAAGATTGGGAGGAGGACAGTATTCCCAAGTTTCCTGCACATTGTCTGGCACAAATAGGTGCTCAAGAAACATTATTAAATGTTGAAAAAGTAAACTAAGTTATAAGACAGAAAAGTAAATTCAAGGTGTATTTGGAACAATGAATAGTCTGGTTTGTTGGAAGGACAGAATCCTTATGGAGAAGGCATAGGAGATAAGGCAGGAAAGGTAAACAAAAGCCATATTAAAGAAGTCTTATCTCTCAGTTAAGGAATGTGGGGGAAGGCTCTAAGCAATAGAGAACCATCAGTGCATTTTGGGCAAGATAATGGCAAGACCAAAATGCACTACAGAGATCACTTAGTAGGATGAAGGAAGGGAGGACCGACGTCCAGAGGCCAATTAATCTGTGAAAAATGTGATCCAGAGTAAAATAATCAGGTGCCCAGCTAAGGTGGGACAGGAGGACAAGAAGAGACTTGTGGACTAACTGGTTAGAGGTAAAAAGAGGACACTGAGGAGAAGGAGTTACAGCATTCCAAAGGTTGTAGACTCCATGTTCCAGGTATGTACCATTGTCTCAAAAACCACAGCAAACCTTAGTGGTTTAAGACAACTAGCATTTATTTTGCTTATAAAGATAAAATTTGGACAGGGTTCAGTGCAGAAATCTCTTCTGTGCTCCATACAGAATAAGTCAGGGCAGGTGAATGAGGGCTAGAGGACCCCTTCCCAGATGGCTCGCTCACACAGCTGGCATCTTGGTTGTGGTGGTCACTGGGAGCTCAGCTGGGGCTGACAGGTGGTCCCTTCTGTGTGTCTGGGCTCCTTCACTACATAGTGGCTCATTCAAAGGGCGAGAGCCGCAAGACAGAGGCAGCAAAAGCCATATGTCTTTAATGATCTAGCCTCAGAAGTCTCACAGCATTATTTCTGCTGGTCATTGAAGCAGTCACAAAGGCCCACCCATTTCAAGGAGTAAGGGCATAGATTTCACCTTTTAATGGGAGAGTGGCAAGGTTCTAGAAGTGCATTATGGGACAGAAAATATTGTTGTAGCCTGTATTGAGATAAATGGTATCCCCCCCCCCCAAGTTTTATGTTTACCCAGTATCTGAGAATGTGACTTTATTTGGAATAGGGTCTTTGCAGATGTAATTAAGATGAGGTCATACTGGATTAGGGTGGGCCCTAAATCCAATGATGGATGTCCTTATAAAAAGAGATGACACACAGACACAGAGTAGACAGACACACAGAGAAGGGCATGTGAAGACGAGGCAGAGATTGGAGTTATGTTGCCATAAGACAAGGAATGCCAGGAGCCACCAGAAGCTGGAAGAGCTGAGTATCTCCCTCTAGAGCCTTTGAAAGAAGCTCCAGACACCTGGACTTCTGGCCTCCAGAACTGTGAGAGAATACACATCTGTAGTTTGAAGCCACCAAGTTTGTGGTACTTTGTTACGGCAGCCCTAGGAAAGTAATACATGGCCATTTTTAGAGAATACTACTGCCAGCCACATTTGGTGGCTGGAAGATTGGAGGTACAGTCTTGAAACATACCTAAGGAGGAAGGCCTAGAGGGGTAGAGTCTAGTTTCAAAATTCACTTGGTAGAGTTTGTCGGGTGCAGCAAATGCCAGAACGGTGCTAGTTTGAAATGTGGGGCTGTTGCTTAGAATAGGAGTCCCCAACCCCTGGCCTCAAATTGGTACCAGTCCATGGCCTGTTAGGAACCAGGCCACATTGAAGGTGAGCAGCAGGCAAGTGAGTGAAGCTTCATCTGTATTTGCAGCCGCTCACCAGCACTAGCATCACCACTTCAGCTCCACTTCAGATCATCATGCATTAGATTCTCCTAGGAGCTCTGGTTCCTCATGCCAAAAAGGTCGGGGATTGCTCACCTAGAGGACTAGATTGTAACTAGAGATGCAGTTTTAAAATTCTGGCCATCAGCAAGAATTTGGCACAGAGTCAGATATCCTCTGCATTGCCACTTTCTCTTGGGGCTGAATCAGGTGACCACACATATTTCTACATTTTAATTATTTATAGTGCACAGTCTAAAGTGGTGTTCAATCAGCCTAATGACTCAGGGTGATTGAATCAAAGGGGAAGGAGATTCACGCTCTACATGGAGAGTTTCTAATAGACTTCTCTAGAGTTTACAGCTGAAGGGAAGAACTGCTTTCTAATAGATTAACAAACCTCTCTAAATCTTCTTCTGAGACCCCAGAGGTACCCGCCAGTTGCTCTTTCATTTGAGAGCCAAAATGAGTACAATAAGTTTTGTGGCTGGCACAGATGAAATTAGGAATCTGTTAGTGAAATGTTCTTTACTCTGATTTTCCTGACAACCCTCTTATTGTCGTAGATAGCAGTCCCTGATCAACCAGATGCCAATTAAAAGAGAGCAGCCGTTCCACTCACTCAAATATTTCTACTTTGCTCAAAATGGATTCCAAACAGTCCCAGGGTTCTCAGGGATGCTTTAAATTCTTTTTCCTATCTCGATGGCATTTTAGGTTTTCTGTTTAAGACTCTTGCCCTTCGTTGCAAAGCTCAAAAAAAAAAAATTACATCTCAGTTTGGTTGGCCTCCCCTGCCCATTGGTAGGGCATTTATTAATTTAGATTTCCTGGGAACTCAGGTCCCTCCTGGCTGGGGCTGGTAACGAAATCCCATTAAAGATAATGAATTTTTTCCTAAACTTTTTGGGCTGATCATTTTCCTAAAAGGTGTAGAGGGACAGGATTTTTTTAGTGTGAGGCACGAAGCTGAGACCATTGTGGATGAGTCCTTGGGGGACTCTTTGGTAATGAGAAGATGGAGAGAGGATCCAGAACAAGCTCCCTGGGGAGGAAACAGGGGAGAGGCGGGAAGCCAAGGAGGAGGAAGAGAAATGGTGAGTGGGAGAGAAAGACACAAAGATCTCTTGCTGCTGTATGACCATTGAAGATTCTACAAGTCCTCCACAGGTTCCAAGATCAGGCAAGCCAGAAAGGTGCACATAATCAGGGCACTTGGGTGACAGGGCGTCTATGAACTCCAGAAAGGGAAGACAGGAGCAGATCATGGGCCAGCCTCAGGAAGGCTGGCTGCAGGACCCAAAGAAGTTCTGTCCTCATCTTCCTCCTTCCAAGTGAAACCAACACTCTTGTAAAAACTTGGGGTACAGGGGGAGAGGAGGTTTGACACCTTTCTACACTGGTCTCTAAATAAAGACTAATTTTTCTGTGTGTGCGGGGGGAAGTGGTTTGTTGGTTATACTTGCAATAGAAATTTAAGCCCAAAGATTTTCCAACTTCTAGAGAATAACAAACTTAATAATACAGTTAACATTTAATATTTAATATCATATACCAAGAATTGTTAAATAGTTTATGAACATTAGCTTATTTAAATCTCACAATTTTTCTATCAGGTTGGTACTATTATTTGACAAGAAAACTAGGGCATACATAGGTTACAAAATTTGTCCAAAGTCACTAAGAGCCAGGATTTGAACTAGGCAGTTCAACATCAGAGCCCGCCTTTTTAATACTTACTCTCTACCAGACTATTGTCTGGGCTTTTGTAACAAACATTAGGAAGCCTAACATATTGAATAAAGTTAGCTAATTATGAGATTCTTCATTGAGGGCCTCTGCACATTATAGAGCAGAGGTTACAGAATAATATTTAAAGCTGGAGGAACTTTAGCAATCATGAGTTTCTCTCAGGGAAACTGAGGCAATGAGGATGACTTGCCCAAGTTCATACTTTGTGGCAGAGCTGGGTTAGAATCAGAGCCTCCTCTTTCCTGGCTTGCTGCAAGAATGCATCAACATCTCTCATCTCCCAGAATTAACCAATGGTACCATCAACCCAGAAGACAGTGTGTGGAAACATCAGGTGTGCTGCCCTGGAGGGAGGAGGAGCTAGTCACAGGGGCCCACAGAGGAGATACTGAAGAGAGACAGCATCTGTGCTTTACCCTTGCCTCCTGTCAGTGTGGACCCCAAACCCCAGGTCTGTCATTGGGAACACAGAGGGAGAGAAGGTGTTGATGAACCGACCTCTAGAGGCTGAAAAGTTTATCTGAACAAATAGTAAAGGAATCGAGCTGCAGAAAGAGTTGAGCTGGAGAAGGGCTTTTTATTTGTGTTAAGAAAACAATCAAACATTTCCTTAGATCCCTTTATGGTAGATTAAGAAGGCTTTGGGGGATTCCAGCATACCTGTCACTGAGCATTTGCATTTCACACTGCAAAAACCCTTTAGATTAACGACCTCCCTATCTGCAAGATATTCTTGTCTTAATAGTCAAGTTATGTGTAATACCAATCCCACCAAGATTAAAGAGGAAAGAATTTCTAGTAAAAAATTTTGCTAATGACTAACTAAGACATAAAACCTTGCTGCAATAAATTAACATGTGTCTTCTAATATAGACCTACTGATTTACGCGAGGCAAAATTACTCTGGAACCACACACCTGGGCATCATCAGGTGCCCCTTTAGAAATGGAGGGTTTTATATTTATGCTCAGCTGCAGTGAACTCTGAGGACATCCATCTGGCGCTGCAAGTACCAATAGCCCTGAAGTGGAGAGTGGCATTTCTGTAATGCTTCAATCAAACGCCCTGCAGGCAGTGTGCAGTGAAGAGAGAAAAGGACACCTCCGTAAGCCCATCTTTACTACCTAGGCACCCCACCCTCCCCTTTATTACCCTCCATGCATTAGAGATTTTACCCAATTCGTGAAAACCACCTGCCTGAAAATAGTGCCAAACACTGTGAGTGTTCTCCCTGGTTGTATAAAGCACTGCAGCACAGCAAGAGGCCAGAACAGCCTGGCCATGCTTAGAGAAGCATGAGGACTCTGACCTTGTGCTGACTTGGTTAAGATCCCAGGACTACCACCTATATTATTCATATAGCCTCAAACAATTGACCTTTCTATGTCTTAGCTTCCCCATCTGTAAGAAGGGGAAATCATATCTACATACATTTCTTAGAACAGTTTCTGGCAGGGAGTAGGACAATAGAGGCCCGATGTAGAGTTGGGCCCCTTCTTCCATCTAATTTTTGAGCCCAGGCCTC
Organism: Macroglossus sobrinus; assembly: GCA_004027375.1. NCBI lineage: Eukaryota > Metazoa > Chordata > Mammalia > Chiroptera > Pteropodidae > Macroglossus > Macroglossus sobrinus. The sequence goes on along the minus strand of PVKZ01002232.1, from coordinate 122,760 downwards.
CATGCAGAGAAGACAACTGACCTTCAATACCTACCTATAACATAGTACTCTACATGAGTAACTCAGAAGGCCATGAGCTGTGCAAGCTGCCACTCTATAGAAGCATTTGTTTAAGTCTTGAGCACTGCAAGGAGGATGCTTCATATCACAGCTCAGAGTCTGTACCTGCAGCAGCCTTCTCTCCTGCTCCACCATTTTGTAAGCTCACAGATGCAGATGATTCCTGCAAACTCTGGTGTTTCAGAGTTTTTTTGCTTTTTGGTTCCATTGAGACCTTTTTCTGATGTTTATGGCATTCAGTACTTGCAAATGAAAGTGTGTCCATCAACTTTGCAAACATAAGTTTAACCAGTTCAACCCATAGCACAGGACAGTGACTGACAGGGACAGGAGTTTCAGAGGCTAGAACTTCAAATGTAATAAACTCGCAGCCCAAGTCTCTGTATCTGGATTTATCTAATTGGTTCCTGTGATTATGAGGACTCCTGATCCACTCCCCATCCCTCACTCCTGCTCAAGTCTAGCTCAGCAGGGCATCTCTTTAGAACTGGAAGGGCCCTCACAACCCCCTATGTCCCCTCTCCCCTAATTTTGCCCACTGAAGGAATGTTGAAATTTGTGATGGTTAAAGACTCTGCAGCTTAAGATTTGAGAGATAAAATGTAGTCCCGTGTAACATGGTGACTAGTACTCCTGAAGCTTCCACCAGGGTACTCTTTTGGTCTATCACAAGAACCTGAGGCAGTGAGAAGAAAGCAGGTCTGAGATAGAGCTGGCTCCCATCAGTTGCTCTTTTTTATGCAGCATCTTGAATGCGTCTGTCCATTAAGACTGAGTGTGGAAATTAAAGATAGGCACCTCTATCTTGGATATTAAAGGTTAAATGAAAATTCTCTACATCTTACCATCGCCTCTACTCCCACATAGATGCATGGTTTAAGAAACCACACATCATCCTGACCATCCTCTCCTAGAAGCTTACTCCCTGAAAACTTCCTCTCAGGGACCCTGGGCATTGTCTCTAATCTGAATGGTTCCTTAGGACTAACCTGGTAGTCTCAGATAATGAGCTCACTAGGCCCAGGAAGAAGAATGGAATGTTGTCCCAGCTTGAACCCTGCCACACGACCCCGCCTCTACTACCCCATTAACTTGGGACATTAACCAAGGGGATGGCCCAGTAACATGGTTCCTGGAGATTTTCATTCTTCTGTTCAAAGGTTTATAATTGTTTTCACTAGAACATTGCATCAGCCTGCATTGTGTTTACTGAATTCCTGTTTAAGAATCCAAGTGACTTTAAGGCCATCAACTAAAATGCTTTTTCTAGTTGTTTTGGTTTATCTCATTGTAGCAATAATAATTCTAAGATATCCCCAAGATTTCTGCCCCTAGTGTACATGCCCTATATAACACCCTCCCCTCCAGTGTAGGCAGCATCTATGAATATGATGGTGACTCATTCTTGTGAATATGTTACAGTATGTGGCACAATGGGTCTTGAAGATGTAATTAAGGTCTCTACTCAGGTGACTTTGACTTTGATTTAATCAAAAGGGGGATTATCTTGTATAGACCTGACCTAATCAGCTGAACTTTGAAAAGAAACAGGAAATAGCAACAGACACTCTCCTTTTGGCCTAGTAGAGAGCAAATAGCCATTGTGTGAACTGCCCATGGAATGGGCCATGCGGCTCAGACCAGAGAGCAGCCTTAGGAAGTAGGAGAAACCCCTGCTAACAGCCAGCAAGAAAACAGGTTTCAGTCCTACAACCACAAAGAGATGAATTCTGCCAACAACCTGAATGTGGAACCTGAGCGTGGAAGAGAACCCTAACCTCCAGCTGACAATGCAGCTTTGCCAGCACCTTGATTTCAGCTTGTAAGAGATCCTGAGTAGAGAACCCAGTTATTCTGTGCCCCGACTTCTAACCTACAGAAACTGTAAGATAATAAATGGGTGGTGTTTTAAGCCACAAAATTGGAGGTAATTTGATACATTCACCCTGAGGCTTCTTCATATCACACTAATTTTAAGGAAGGACCTAATGAAAGCCTGTTTCTATTTAACTTGGTCATCTTTAGCTTTTTTTCCCACATGCTTCTCACGTATCTCTCCTTTTTTTGTCTTTGAGCTCTTTGTCCTTTTACCAATACACTCTCAAGTCATGCCTCATATCTTGCTTTGACATAACTGTTAAATACTCAGTCCATCCAGAAACGCTCAGCATCGCATGCCACTGTGACTTGCTAGGTTCTCTATTTGGTAGCCCATCATCAGCATCTGCATCTCAGCACAGCTTTGTTTTTCTCTACTTGTCTTCATCTTCCCAACACTCCCCAAGAAGCACTATTGTGGAGTTCCCAAATTTGGAAATTGCAAAGTTCTCCTGGTTACGTCCCTTGAGGATATCCTGGGGCTAGTGTGCCTTGGAGTTCCACACAGAATATAATTGGCAGAAATAGTAACTGATATTCTCAATTAAAATGAAGTCTTGAGCACGGCGAGGAGGGTTCTGAATGAATGTCATTTGAATGAATGACACCAAACATGAATACAATAAATGTCCTCTAATGAACAAGTGGAATCTGCATTATGATGTTTTACTATTTTTGATTTTGGTTGCAGGAAGCTCTTCTATGACCAGCACAAGAGTGTGATTGGTAGTTCATAAATGAGTGAATATCTGAATGAATGAATGAATGAATGAATGAAACATTTTACTCAAGCAGCAGTGGAATTATTTCCTAAGAATAGTACCTAATTAAAGATCAGCATTCACATTTCTTTACCTCTTAACTAAATTGCGAGTCACCCATTTAAATGTAATTGTCAGTAATATTAGTTTTTGCCTAGCTATTTTAATAAAAGGCTCTATTTTTTTAATCCCACTTAATTGAGGGGGAAGATATGCTAACTCTCTCTGCATATACCCAGAGGGAGAATAGCTAGCCATCCCACAAGGTCATAACTAAGACGCTGGAGGTGACAGAGACATCTACCTTGGAGGGCAAAACACCTTAGAGAAAATAATTGGCCACCCACATATTGTCTCTGCAAACTCAAATCCACAGAGTGATAACAAGCAACTTGAAATTTCTTTATAAATATTTTATAATTCTAAAAAATTGGAAACAATCTAATACCTGTCAATATAAGACGAGTTAAATAAATCATGATACATCTAAATGGAGCAGTATGCAGTCATTAAAAATAATTGTAAAAATCTATATTTATTGACATAAAAGAATTTTATACATATTGTTGAGTAAAAAAAAGCAGGTTAGAAAATAGTATTTAAACATATGAAAAAATAAAGATAGACTGAAAGGCTATGTAACAAAAAATGCTAATCATGGCCATCTTTGGGATGTGAAGCTTATAGGTGGGGTTACCATATTTTCTAATTTGCCTGGAACAGTTTTATTATAAGAGCACTCCCATTCACTCTCAAAAGTGTTCTTATTTATGATAAATTATGTGGTCATCCTAGCTATTGATAGTTTTACTTTATTCTTGTATTTTTGCTTTTTAGCAGGGTTTCTTCTTATCATTAAGGAAAAAGCTATTTTCATTTTGGAGAAAAAGGCATTTTACAATTTTCATTTCTCAGTCATTTAAAGTGATCATGTAGGATATAAACATACAAGCAACAAATGAACAGGACAAACAGAGACCCATGGACTAGTGGTTACCAGAGGAAGTGGGGAGGGGGAATTAGATTGGGTAAAGGGGGTCAAATATGAGATGACAGAAAGAAATCTAACTATAGGAAGTAAACACACAGTGTAAATATATACATGCCTTATTGGTAAAGTGTACAGCTGAAACATTAGATTTCGTTAACCGATGTCACCATAAAACAATAAAACAATTAATTAATTAATTAACTAATTAATTAAAATGATCAGGCCCAGGTTAATCCAAGGAATATGTTTTGGCTCAGTTCAGTGATACCCCTTAAATACCAGGCACTGTACTAGGCACAAGGGATCCAAGAATAGATTTATTCCCTGTTTTCCAAGCTGCAGAGCTCAGTGCCACTGACCACAGTCCATGTACCAGGCTAAGCACTTTGCATGCATTATCTCACAACTCTGGGAGGTAAGTACTGTCATTATTCCCCTTTTATAAGAGAAGTATCAGAGAAATTAAGCTACATGCTCAGGTTTGCACAACCAGAATTTAAAGCTGGGCAATCTGCTCCTAACTACCAGCAGGAGCATGTGGTCTCGGGGCAGGCAGCAGACAACAGGTCAATACAATGCTGCATGGAAAGTCCTATGATAAAAGTAAGCAGAGTGTTGTGAGAACCCCAAGGCTGGGTAGAAAACCCAGTAGGAGGAAATTGGGGATCCTTAAAGGATAAGCAGAAAGAGGAGATAGAGAGTATGAGTGAGGGGACAGTCCAGGCAGAGGCAATAGAATGAAGATTTGCTATTGTTAGAGTATCAGGGGAGTGACAATAACGTAATGTTGACAACCTGTAATATGCAAAAAGGAAGGGGAAGGAGGTGACAGACTCATGGAATCTCTCACATGGCCACTGAAGAGTTTCACCTGCCCCAGAAGATAATGGCTGCTTGTGAAAAATGGTGAACTGGGCCCTTGTACAGATTGTGCTGGAGGCCATCTGGAATGTGAATTGGAAGGCTAAGGTGGTGCTGGGGAGATCAGTGAGCCCCCTCCACATAATGGCAGGAGGATTTACTGTGATGCTATTAAAGTTTAAGCCTCAGGGCCCACCCCCAGCAGACTCCCCTTCCAAAGCCTGTCTCTAATTTTGTCATGATTTTGTAGTCTTCCTTTTATAAAGCCCCCTCTCAAAACTGTTTACGCTTCTAGCCCCTAAAACCTAGATCTGCCCTCAATGAACAGTAATTGTTTTCTTTTACCAGCTTCTAATTCCTGTCACTTTAGTAAAATTCATCTTCTTTAAATTCCTTTTACTTTAATTTCTTTCTTTTTTTAAGAAATACCTTGTTTTTCTTAATATCCTAATCTATTCTTATCTTCTTGTTTTCATTTTGCCACCTAGTTATATTTATTACTGTCAAACTTCTGTTGCATTTTATACTATTCCTCTCTCTCTGCTGTACCTCAAAATATTTTAAAGTGTAAACAACAACAGAGTCTGGAGACATGAAAATAGAAGAATGCTATATAGACCCTGCCCATCATGTAGCTGGGCCTTGTGCTGGCAAAGAGCCCTGCAAGGCCCTCTCTGCTCCTTTTTGCCCAGCCTCTACCAGTTGTCCTGTCTGAGCTTCTTTCCCTCATACCTTCTGTATCCAAATTTTCTGCTCATTTATTTTTCTTCTACCTTTTTTCACTCAGCCTTTGACAGGCTTAAAGTCACCACTCCAGGTTCTGTCTTTTCTCCAAAATCAAGCTTTGTCTTCTTCTTATGTACTCTAGCAAGCTGGTGATTACTACAGGGTTCTCAAGGCATGGAGCCCTTTAGAATGGGTGCTAGAGATGAAAGCAGAATGATATAGTCTATATTCAATATGCATATGTATTTTGACTGCATATGCAAGACAATATGCAAATCTCACCTCATATCCTGCTGTTCAAGCTTGCCCTGTGTGCTCGTCCTCAGTGTTAAATCACATGAATTTTATCATTACCTGTGTCATTTCCACCCTCCCAGCCCCATACCCTCTGAACCTCTGGCAGCACCTGACTTAAATATTCAGCACTAGTGACCATATGTCCAACAACGCAACCAATTAGGTGTCCCCATTAGCAGATTAATACAGTTACTTTAATACAGTTAATACAGTCACTTTACCCATATTTCAGAATAAACTCTTTGAGGAAAGTGGCTAGTTTACCTTCTTTGCTGTCTACTAGAACTAAATATTTGTTGTAGAAAATGAAAATCTCCAAGGAGATAATATGACTTCAAAATGTGCCTTTCATCATTCTTGCTCACAAGTCAGCCCACTTCCTGGACAGTCCACTCATCTCCCTCTCCAACTCTGGCTTGGAGAATGTGCCTTTCTGTGCCTACTGCTCCATGCTCTCAACAGAAAAAAAATCAGGGCAGAGAGCAAAAGAGATGTGCACAAAATTGCCTTAGTAACAAGTTCTAGGCCATTGAGTCTCCTAGCAGGGTCAAACATTATTCTATTTCTGAGTGCATTTTTCACCCTCCCAAGTCAAAGCAGCCAAACAAATGACCATGGGTCCACACTCACAATGTCAGATCAGTCAATAGCAATTAAGGTTCTCACTTCAAAACTGGCTGGTTGGTCCACAGAACTGGCAGGATTCTTACTCAGGCTATTGAAGATCAAAGTCAGCACATGTATCATGATGCCAGATTGGTTATAGTTAGAAAGATGTGTGAACAGAAAGGTCATGGGTGTCAACCAGGGAAAGCCAGCTGCTAGGCCTTCAAGAGACCTCATGGCTTGAATGGTCTTGATGAATATATCACTGTCCAGCATCAGACTTTCAACCTTTGTTGTACTTAATGAACAAACCCAGAGATGATCAGACTTTTAATACCAAACTCCGGCTAACAAAACTCATGATAGACTAAAATGTAAATCAGAACACCAGTTTACTCTTTTTACATAGATTATCTCCAGAAACCAGAAAGGTCCAGTCCCCTAACACAAGTTTTATTCTTTCTCTGTATTACAATGAATGAATAATCTGAAGGTTGCTTGGTGAGATAGAAGCAAAGCTGGGTCAAATCATAACTTTATATTTAATTTCTTGAGGAACTACCAGTCTGTTTTCCAAAGTAGCTGCACCATTTTACATTCCCACCAGCAATATGTGAGAGTTCCCATTTCTCCACATCCTCATCAACACTTGTTAGTATCTGACTTTCTGATTATAGCCATCCTGCTGAGTATGAAGTGGTATCTCATGATTTACACTTCCCTGAACTGAGTATCTTCATGCACTTATTGGCCATGAGAATATCTTCCTTGAAGAAATGTCTATTCAGGTCTTTTTTTGATTGGGTTATTTGTCTTATTATTACTGAGTTTTAAGAGTTTTTTTATATATTCTAGACACAGTGCATTTATCATATGTACTTTTTTTTTGTAAATGGCACATATGTAAATGGCATTGACTAAAATATTAAAGCATTCAACCTCTCTCCTCTTGCATTGTATTTTCTCATTTCTAAAACTCAAGATTTTTTTTTCTGCTTTAAGATATCTGGCACTGAAATAATTTTGTTAACACTATGTATATCTGTTTATTTTCCCTTCACATCCAAAAGTTGGAATTAAAGCACTGGTGTATCTTACAATCGATGATGACTTATTAAAGGACATCTCAAGGTTACCACTAAGTAGTTATGGTTTTATAGATGGAAAACGAAAGAGCCGATGGGAACAAAAAACCTCGAAGAGGCAATCACCATCCTCAGATGTCAACCAGGCACTGCTGGAAGTGGAGTGTTGGAAATACTTTTTGTAAGTATTCCTTAATATAGAAAAAATCTAAATGCTTTTTGTCAGATACAAGGAAGCCTTTAATTAGGTACCTAACTACCAAGTGTTCACCAGAGAGATCAGAGTCTCTTGCAGTCCTAACTGACCAGAAGTCAAACCACAAAATGTGAGCAAGAAGCTAGAGGCTCTAGGCTTTAGTTCAACAACGGGAAGAGGACAGAGGAGAACCCTTGTAAACTAAAATGACAGATCTACCAAGCTGCAGTAAAGAGCCATTCTTGTTAAGGTTCTTCTTGTATTAGGAATAGAAACTCCTACACCTGAGCTGGCTCAGATGCAAAACGTTGGGATGGAGGTCACCATACAGAGATGCTGCTGAACCAACTGACCAGCACCCATGGGGCCTCAGTGGACCAGTTTCCATCTTATGCTCTTATCATAATAATAAGGAACATTTATTGAAAGCTGGCTTTGTATCAGGCACTATTCTAAACACTTTGTATGTAATTAGCTCCTTTAAATCCTCACAACAACCTGTGAAGTATAAACTTTTATCATGCCCCTTTTAGAGATGACAAAGCCGAGGCATTGAGAAGTTAAGTAACTTGCCCAAGGCCACACAGCTAGGAAGTGTTAAAGCCAGGATTCAAACCAAAACAGTTTGGTTCCAGAGTCCATGCACCTAACCATTAGACTTTGTTTTACTTTGTTCCAGGGTCTCGAGGTGAACCCCAAGCTCCACACAACTGCATAAAAATGCATATGAAAAGGGACATGTAAATGAAAAATGTAAATTTGTCCTTATCTTAGATTCTTAAAGCTGAGCAGGATGATCTAGTCCAGGGGTTTTCAAAATGAAGTCCAAAGACCCCTGGGAGTCCCCAAGACACTTTCAAGGGCATCTGAGGGGCCAAAGTTCATTTGTATTAATAATAAGACACTATTTGTCTTTTTCACTGTGATGACATTTGCACTAATGATACAAAAGCAGCTGTGGATAAAACTACTGGTGCCTTAGCATGCATCAAAGCTGTGGCACAAACTACGGTGGTGGTCATTGCATAGTCTTCACTACTACGTAGTAGCAGTTACAAAGAACAGAGCTAGTGTCCCTTGAAAATGTCCTTGATTAAGCAGTAAAAATTATTAACCTTATTAAATTTTGACCCCTTATTTACTATGCTATGGGACAGAATGGGAAGTACATAAGGCACATCTGCTAGCTTCCTAGTACAATGATCCTGAGCAAAAGCATGTGGGTGATTGTTGAGCTGTAAACTGAACCGCCAATTTTATCATGTAACATCATTTGTATTTGAGAAAACAACTGACAAACCGTGGTTCTTCAGACTTGAGTATGAGGCAAAAATCTTCTCAAAAATAACTAAATGAGCCGCTTACTTCAAGGAAAACAATTGACATATTTGGTTCCAATGATAAAATTCGAGCTTTCAAACAAAATATTGAAGTTTGGAAAACTTGTACCACAGTCAGCTTGACAGCTTTCCAATATGTAAAGACTTCTGATAGATTTGCGGGGATATTAACAAATGTGGTTTTTTAATCTTGCATACTTGTTATTGTATATATGATATTGTATAAAAGGATGTGTTCACAATTGGAAGATCCACGTAACTCAGTAAGCCAATATTTTCCAATTGATGAACACATGATGTTATAAAATCATGTCAAAGTAAACAATCCATTCAAAATACAAGATAGACTGATGGATTTTAATGGAACAGAGTTTGAAAAGTTCATTGATATCATTTCACATTCTGCATTTTTTAGAATTCTCCCTTTTCCAATTATGTATCTAAAAATTTCAATTTTCTTCATGAACTTCAGCAAAACAACATATCACAACAGATTGAATGCAGAGCAGACATCAGCATCTGGATGCCTTCAATAAAACTGGATATTAATGATGTTTGCAAACATAAAACAATGTTATTCCCCTCAATACTTTTTGGTTTTGAAAATATTCTTTTTAAAAAAGTTTATATTAACATACAATGCATTTATTGTCATTTTTACTAAATAAATGTTTTTAAATGTACCCTTTTTAATGTCTAATGATAAATAACAATAGAATAACTCACATAAATTCCAAGCTTTTTGGAATCTGATAATTTTCAAGAATCCTGAGAAAAAGTTTAGAATCTCTGATCTAATTTAACATTTACCAACCTTATTCCAGAACTTACTAAGATTTCTTTAGAAAAAAAAGGGTTGTATGACCTAAGCAAGATTGAAAACTTCTGCATTTAAAAATACATATATACATGTAAAATACATTATATATGTATGTACATGTACACCCGTTTCTTTACTGCAGAACTCTTAAGAACACTATTGTATGTTAATGGACATTGTGATGCTTTAGAAGGAGATAATAGTATGCGGATTTCCCCCAAATGTTTTTTATCTCCAATTCTTCACTCATGTCATCTCTATTAACATTTTGAAGAACCAGTTTTCTTTGGACCACATTTTGAGAAATGTTGATTTAGTACTCTTTCTTCATTTTCCCCAGAAAACTAAGTCTCAGAGAAGTAAAGTGACTTGCCACGATGAATTACACCACAATATTGAGATTAGGACTGAGGTGTTCAAACTGCTAATCTATCCTTCTCTCTTCCTTATACTCCTGCATCCTCCCCAGGCCCTACCCTCACTGGAAGAGATTATAGCATGAACTTCAGTTTATTTGCACCAACCAGCGCTTTTAATCTGTTGCCTTTGAGAGATAATTCTACAAAATGTAACCGAATGTAGATTCCAAAACCTGCAGAGATTACTTTACATGGGAGGGGATTATCTCTATAATCCAATTAACTCAGCAAGCCATGGAGAAAACAGAGGTTTTAGATTAGCATTGAGGGGAGGAGTTGGGAAAAGAAGTTAATTCATATTAACAGATTGGAAAACCTCTGAAGTGCATTTATACTTTCCTAAATCCTAATCAGTAATCTACAAGGTGAACCAGGAGCTTTTGGAAAGAATCTTACAGCCATGCATTAAATAGTTTTAATGTTTAGCATGCTTCCTTATGAATGTCCCAGTTTCCTTGGAGAGCTGCGTACATTTTTCCCTCCTAGATGATGAGTTTGTAATTCACTAGATTTCCCTCTTCATCTTGGCTGTCAGGAAGCTTTGAGTCAGGTAAAACACACATCAAGATAACAAAATCAACATTATGATCACACAGATGGTTCCCAAATTCCTGGAGAAGAGAGATTATTTATGTCACATGGAATTATCTGTATAATCTTTCACTTCTCAATGGATCATGTTTAACATCTGTTAAGCCAAAATGAAATTACCAGCCACTACCAAATTCCCTTAACATCCTTCCCAGGTCTCTAGGCAGCTTCATGTCAAAACTCATGTCTGTAGCTGCTGAGAATCAAAGTGGTCATCAGATTGTCATTCTGCCTTCCTTTTCAGTGCCTCCTATGCTAATATGATCAATAATTATGCAGAGGGCAATAATATTAAACCACTTATATCCCCTGAAGGAAATGCTTATGTGCTCAAGGCAGCCTGCATTTTCTGAGTATATTCCAAAATCTCTGAAGATTTTATTCATGCAACATAATTTGACCTTCAACTAAACTCGAATCTATAATTCAAAGTGGCCTCTTTGACTCAAAATTCTCTCCTTTTCAGTGCCAAATGGATCATCAGCTGCTCTCCAAGTAATATTCGCTCCAAAGGAAGGTTCCTGCTACTGATCTACACACATTTTTGCATTTCTAGCCACAGACTTAAGTTCTGCTCGCCAATATGTGACTGTAGCTTAATTGATGGAGGAATGCAAAAAGAGATTCACAGGCATCTGACTACTGTGGACTCATTGACTTCCCCTAGAGAATTCTTTCACTTGTCTTTTAAATTTTCCTTTCTTGTCAAAATTGCAGGTGCAGATAAATGCTGGAATCTTATTTCAATCAGAAAGTGCCAAGAACAAGAAAAGATGGAGAATTTTGATTGTCGTTGAGGACAGAGCCTCAAACAGCTGGAGGCCTTCCATTCTCTTTTAGCTTCCATCCATCTAAGAAAAGAAAAATGCACTAAGGATTTCACTCAATTTGTGCAGAAAGATGAGGAAATTCGCACTGAAATGAAGAACCGCACTCCCAAAATAGCATTAACCTAGAACAGCACTGCTGGAGGGGAAAGAGACCTTGACTGTGGTGAGTCTGACCTTTGGGAAGGGTCAGGGACAAGACAAGAGCTGATGACTTTCCTTTCGGGAGCCTTAAAGCCAGCTCAGGGATTTTCACCTCAGCCAGACTTTTTCCCTCCAGACCAAACAAATGTGTGTTTCAAACAACTTCTGAGTAAACCTGGATATGATTATGAGAAGGAAAAAACAAAACAAAAAACCAATTCTGACTTAGTTCTCATTCAGAGCCTCTCCTTCAAGATGAGTCAAATGATTTGTCTCAGGGTCCACCCAGTGCCTGCTCACAAACCTGCTGCAATGCATTCCATATAGATTTGAAAGATTCTATTTCCAGATGATCTCCCACTAGTGTGGACCCGGGTCCTCAGCATCAGAGACTGTGTTTGAGAATTTATGTATCTCCAGCCTCCAGCCCAGCTTCTGGCAGATAGTAGATACCCCAAAATGAACTGAAATGTAGCCCCTTCCTTGATAAATATTTGTTCATGTACAAAAACACCAGAATCTGCCCCTACACCAGATTTTTATCATTCCCTGTTTCTGGTCCTAATCTCTCCCTTATACCCAACCTTATCATGTTCCCTTAGCTTTTCCAGGATACAGATCCATGCTGTCCAATATGATAGTCACTGTCACGCGAGGCCACTGAGTGCTTGAAATGTAGCTGGTCAAAACTGAAATGTGCTGCATGTATGAAATATACACTGGATTTCAAAGAGTTAGTACAGAAAAAGAATGTAAACTCTCATTAATAATTTTTACATTGATTACATGTTAAAATGATTATATTTTGGATATACTATTAAAATTAATGTCACCTATTTCTTTTTATTTTTAATGTGGCTCCTAGAGAAGTTAAAATAATCTGTGTGGCTCACATTTTATTCCTACTGGACAGCTCTGGCTCAGACCTTACCAGGCTCCTATTTGAACCAGCCAGCATACTGGCGACCCGTTGACTTGACCAACATAGTTAGTCCAGTCAGACCTGAAATCCACCAACGGCTCCAGAAAGTCCCAGAAGCAAGTAGCAGAAGGCCACCTCCACTGTCCCTCCCTCTAGTCAGGCCACACTTGCACATGCAGCAAGTCCGCAGCTAGGCGTGCTTTGCTGCCCTCTGCTGGCAACATCTCAGTTCCCGAAGAGACAACCGACACCCGGAGCTTGGTCTCCGGCCTCTCCTGCTGCACCTAGGCAGGCAACCGGTCTGGCGCTTCTCTGCTTCCCACTTCCCCAACCTAAGCATTCTCAAGAGTAGGAATGGGGAGGAAACCGGAGACTGCACCTTTTCAAAAGGAAGACGAATTCTGGAGAAAGCAGATTTTTGCTTTTTTGTTTTTGTTTTTGTTTTTAAGATCACCGTGTATTTCCTACAAAAATATAACAGTATCTTGTAGTATTCCTCACACTTAAATTCAGGACTAGTATCACCTGGGACATTTGCTAAATATTCAGATTACCAGGCTTTTCTATTGGAAATGCTGGGTGAGTAATCAGAGTTGGAAGCCCAAGAAACTGTTTTGAACCAACACCTCAGGTCATTCTTCTTCTCTGGGAAAGTTTGAGAAATATGGCTATGGAGTAGAGTGTCTCAAACTTGAAGGTGCTCACTGACTACCTAGGACCTTGTTAAACGCAGATTCTGATACAGGAAGTCTGGGCTGTAACACTTGTAACAGGATCCTCGGTGGTGCTAGTGATGCTGAGCAATGACCACACTTAGAGGAGGGTGGATGTAGATACTCAGAGTCAGTGCCCCCAGGTACACCCCGGATAGCACACCTGTTCTATTTAGAATCACCACAAGCTCTGCTGCTGCCAACCACTTCCACTGAGGCATCTCCACAAAGCAAATCCAAACTGTTATTTCTTTTGTCTGGAAAAGCAAGGATGCCCCCTTTTGACAGCACAAAATACTTTCTGTAAAACACCAAGAGAGGAACAGCAGTCATATTTTCTTCCAAAACAAAATCTTTTTAAAATTAGTATTGGTTAGAAAGAATTCCTTTCCCTAATAGACTATGAATCGTCATGTTTTGAAACCATGCAGGGATCCTGGCCGTGAAAGCTGATGATAGATGGAAGTGACCCAGGGTCACTCTCTGAAACTGTGCACTCTGAAAACTTGCCCCCAGCATGAACCATGCAGGGGGAGCTGGGTCTTGGGAAGGAGTGGCTGCCTTTGAGGACTGTCCACAGCCTCCAATTTTAAAACTCAGTTTCTGCCTTTATTTCCTAACCCTTTCCTCCTAGGCACCCAGCAAAACGTTTAGTGCTGTCAGATCTGACATTCATCCTGGTCAGGCTGTTATTGCCCCTAGCTGTTTCTAGTAATTCTCTGGAAGTTTGGGAGTAACGGAAGAGGATGGGGAGTGCCTCTATTGTATTGGCTTTGGTTAAACCATGTGTTTAAACTTTCTTTTCCTAATAGTAAACTTTTGATTTACCCAAAAATTCAAGACATCATGATACTGGATCTTAAACTGTGCAGTTTACAGACACCAATGAAATTGTTTTTCAAGCAGAAGTCCTTTTAGAGGGGGACTTTAAATGACAAAATGTGATATACACAATAGGAAATGAAAATTATCTGACGTTCTGCTTCTGGCTTAATTTCCAATGCTCCAAATGACTCTAGCACCTATCCCACATAGCTTATAACGTTGGCAGATGGTGGTGGCGGGTTTGTTTATTTTGTTTTGTTTGTTTCAAAGCCAAGGAAATAATCCTTCTTCATAGTTAAAACTTTCCATCCTCACCCTTGCATTTTCAAAAGACTCCTTCCATAGTTAGCCACATAGCTCTCATTAAAGTCAAATTTCCTTAGATGAGGAAGTCACTGAATGCCTAATTACACATCCAATGTTGGAAAAAAAAATATTAAGATTGCATTCACATTGCCAGCTTTCTTTTCCCATTACACGACAGAAGATTTATCCTTTCATCTAGTGTGTGAGCATTGCTCTTGCAAGTTTGTGGTTCCATGTAACATATATTAGTATATCATTCACTATTAGCACCAACCTTGACAATCTAGAAGTTATGCCTCTCTCAATGTTATATACAGTCTTTCTTCTGAGCTAGAAACAAACCAAACCAAAAATAATCACCAAATCTCACATCCTAGCTGTCACTTACCCAGACAGAGTGACATTGCAACACCCCAGGGCCCCACAGATCTCCTGTGAGCTGTATGGATTCCTGCCATGGGCTGCACCCATTCAACTATCAAATGCAATTCACTGGCAGAAAACCCATTTAAACCTTTATCCAGTGGCATGTTTGGGTTTTTTTCTGGACAGGTTGCTTCCGCCTGTGGAAATAAATGAGTGCTCAGTAATCAGTCATTGTCCAGGGATCAATCTTAGGTCATACTGAAAGTGACCCAACAAAACATGCAATATACATTATGCACGTTCATCTGTGTTAATTTCCAAATGCCTAGACCTTGGGACATTCATGCAATTTAATCAGATGCAAAGCCCAATACCTACACTCTCGACCGTCAAGGTCAGAAAGTAACTAAAAAAAACTACAACTTTAATTGGGCTGCTGCCGAGGCCTCAGGTGAGTAGGTGTCACCTAGTTTTTCCAGATGTCAGTAGAGAGACAGGATTTGATAGATAACTTAGCCTTTAACTTTTGGGAACTGCTATTTCAATGCCTGGATCACCTACTGATTCACATTGCTAGCAGGTTCCCAATAAATGCAGCTGACAGACTGTTGAGCTCAGGCAGCTACACTGGGGAACAATGTGCGGAGTGGCCCAGCAGAAGCCATGTCACACATAGCCTCAGCAACTCACCTGGGAGGTGATCCAGCTTCCTGGGCCCCTTTCCCTGTGCCCTTTGAGATTGTGCCAAGATAAACCAGGTTCTAACAATTCAGTGCCATGGACACTGGCATGTGCAGACTGAGGTCAGACACTGAGGCCTTGGGGTTTTCTGCTTCTCACAGCTGCTGTCACAAATGGTCCCAACTTTAACTTCGCAGGCTCCTAATGTGAGTCTCGTGTTTGTAAAAGTGGAAGAAAGAGGCGGAGCACCCAGAAGAGTCTTTCTGGGGTTCAAAGAATAGTAAGAAACCTTCTAGTGGAGAGTGGCACCGGTCAACACTGCCCCTTAGAGCCTTGGCATCAGCTCACATCCCAGTTACAAGAGAGATGCCTTAGGGTTCAATTCCCAGACCTCTGGAGTTCTCCAGCTCAGGGCTTGCGCCTCCCTGGAGTGATCATCATGACCCCTGGCCAGAGAGCTTTCTCCCACCCTGCTGCCCACAGGAATATCCAATTGAATAGCATTGATTTTTTTTTACATAGATCCCCTAATATATAAATTCTCCCACCACCCCAGTCTCTATCACAGTGGTTCTCAAACTATTTGGTCTCAGATTCTCTTTACACTCTTAAAAATTATTGAGGACCCTAAAGGGTTTTTCTTTCTTATGTGGATTATATCTATCAATATTTACCATATTACACACATTCCATTACCCACCAGAGTAACATAATCACATGTCATGTAGCCTCTAGAAAGTGCCACTGTACACTCATGAGAGAATGAGACTGACAGAGGCCAATAACATCTTAATATTTTTGTGAACACAGTTTCGGCCTCCCAGATCTCCTATAAATGTCTCAGAAACTCCCAGAGGTCCACAAATTACACTTAGACAATCCCTGACCTATCAAATGACTCTGTATTTATTATCTTGTCTGACATCAGATTTACTCATGTGTGATATTTGCTTACTTGGTCCCCTCCACCTGCATGTGAGCAACCACTGGATCTTTTTCACTCCACAACCATAGTTTCTAGAACAATGCCTGGCATAAAATGTGTGCACAATAAATGTTTGTTATAACAATGAATAAATTACTAAGGTAATATAGCAAGATAGACCTTCCCAAGGCAAATGCTAAGATTTCTGAGATAATGCAATAAAGCGTATTGCATAGCATCTAGCATATGGTCTACACTCAATTCTTTTACTCTCCACCATGGCTGAGAGGGTGTTCTGTGGCAGACTGAATCTACCAGGGTCCTGACAGCCTTCATAGACCTGGTTATGGTCAGAGATCTGAGCTTGCTAACGGCCCTCCTGAAGGCAAGATCCTAGATAAATCCCAGCTACTCCTCAGGCACACATAATGATTCCTAAACAAGAGCGGGGCAGAAAGTTCTCCCTCCTGCAACACTGGTCTCACCAATTGAGCTCAGCCAGGGTCTAAGTCCTTCAGTGCAACCACTAAACCTCAACTCCACTGTGGAACCAAAAAGAAAATTACTTCATCAAGAAGATGATGTCACTAAGCTCTGTCCTTATACAAAATTTTTAAGTCAGTTTTATGGAATATTTCCTTATCAGTATATTCTCCCCATCTTACAACAGTCCTCCCTCCAGAAAGTCCCTCTGCATTCCCTAGGTCTACAATACAGGCATGTCACCCTGCCTATCTTAGCTCCTTCTGGTCAATCAACATCATACAATGTTTGAATGTTTTTTTTAATATAGGAAGTATGTGTACTCTTACCACAGTGCTTCATTAATCAGCAAATGTGAGTTTTGCTCTGTAAACCCAGGATATAAGAAAAGCCACATTGATTTTCTAGCCACTCTTCCTCTGTCTAGTGGGCTATTTGGCGCCAGATGTTATAGCCACTCCCTGCGCCAAGGCAAGCCCACCAGTGGTCATCACTGAGAAGAGCTGTCTCCAGAGGCACAGGGACCTTAAGAAGCAGGTGGCTTTCTAAGGGGATGGAGAGTGATGGAGGAAGAGGGTTTATCTTAGGCGGGATAGCCAGAGAAGGCCAGTGTGGCCAGAGCAGAGTGAGAGTCAAATCAAGAGGAAGGAGGAGACCAGTTCATGTTGCACTCACAAGCTTTGTTAAGGAAGGGATTTCATTCAAAGTGTAATGGACAGCATTGGATAGTTGTGAGTAGGGGGTGACTTCACTGACTTGTTCTTTATATACAGCATTCTTAATGCTCTGAAGAAAATAGACTGTATGTTGGAAGAGAGATGGCAGAAAGACCACAGATAGGAGGATATTACAGGGGTCCAAATGAGAGATGAGGGTAACTTGGGTCAGCAAGTGGAAATGATGACAGGTAGTCTGACCAGGATATATTTTGAAGATGGAATTGCTATAACTTGTGGTTAGATTGGCATGGGTAGAAGGGAAATACAATAATCAATGATCATTCCTGGGTGTTCAACATGAGCATAACCTAGGCAAATACACTAAGATGGGGATGTGGGTAGGAGCAGATTTGAGCGATAAGATCTAGTTCTATATTGAAGAGGTCCAATTTGAGATGACTATTGGAAATGTCAGACAAATGGACTTATGCAAGCTCCAGAGTGTTACAGAGATTGGAGCTAAAGATATAGATAGATATAGATAGATAGATATAGATATAGATATAGATATAGATATAGATATAGATATAGATATAGATATAGATATAGATGATATAGATATAGATATAGATATAGATATAGATATAGATATAGATATAGATATAGATATAGATATAGAGAGAGAGAGAGAGAGAGAGAGATAGAGATAGAGATATATGGAAGATATTGGCCTGTAGACTTTTTTGCTAGCCTGACAACTCAACCAGAGTGATCCTGTCTTCTTTTTTAAAAAAATAAAGCTAAGAGTTGATAGGAAAAGTGAAGTGAGAGCTGGGATAACCAAGATAGTTAAACCATCTCTTAATATGATCCCCTTTGGCCCATCTTTGGCCTTAATTAGCAGTTTGAGGACCACAGGAAAAGTCCCAGTCAATATGGTACTTCTCCTCTAGCAGTGGAGAAGAAAAATGAAGGGAATGAAGGCATTGCTGGAGGAGGATATGGAATCAAGGAAATATTTTCTTAACTAGGAATTATGACCTCATGCTTGTATTGATAGGAATGACCTATTAGAGAGGGGGACAGTACTGTTACAGAAAAAGGGAATCATTGCAGGAGCAAAACATTGAGCAGGCAAGAAGTGAGGGACCAATGCATAAGCATTGCCTGTGATAGGAGCCGAGTGGTATATTCACTGTAACCACCAAGAAGCAGAGTAAGCATGGTCATCAATGCAGGTAGGTTTGAAGATTTTTGAGATCATTTTCTGCTGATGATTTTTATTTATTCAATTAAAAAAAAAAAGGAGCCAGGCCAACAGCTAAAAGTGAGAAAGAGAAAGGAGAGAAGTGATACTGACTGTTTGATGATAGAGGAAAAGGTATAAAATTATCATTTCAGAAGAGACTAACTTGACAATGGTGATGTGCATGACAGCTCTTGAGATTCAACATACAAGATTTAAGAGAGAGAGAGAGAAAAAAAAAATTTTTAAATTTTTTAAAAATAATGAACAAAAACAACAACAAAAAAGAGGAAATAAACAAAAAAAGAGAGAGAAAGAAATTCAACAGAATGGGCTCAGCTGTGGGCTCTTCTCCAGCCACATTCAGCTGCTCAGGGCTCCCTCTCTCCTGTTTCCATCCTGCTGCTTGGAATGGCAAAGAAAATAGAAGAGAGGGAGCCAAGATCTCTGGAACATCCTATGGGGCAAGGCCAATACATCTGCCCTGAACCATCTTTGCAAGAAAGAAAAAAACTTCTCTCTTGTTCAACTCACTATTATTTCAGTCTCTATTATATGCATCGGAAATTGTATCCTAATAGCCTCATCCTTCTCTTTCTTTAGCCATGTATGTGTCAGACGCTTACAAAATGCCTGATTCATGCTTTGATCTTCCCACCCTTTATTTCATTCCTGAGTCCATCACTGACTAGATTACCACCTTGGTGATTTTCTCCTTAATAATGGAAGTTTTAAAATTATATTTAAGATGAAAACGAGGCTTCTTTCTGGATGTCTAGTGTCTACAAATTCAATGGCTAGATCCTATTCCCAAAATTCTGGTGATAAATAAATGTCTTTAGAGTAAGTCAAATGGCAAATAATGGCATAATCAAACAATAATCTTTAAACAGAACTAGTTGTGTTTAGTTCTGAGCATTCCAATAGAAATGATTTCCTTTTCAAGATGCCATCTTGCCCCTTCCCCATTTGTACTGTTATTGCTAAACTACCCAATTTTAATTATCGTTTAATTATCTTTATCTACAGTTGAGTGCCCCCCTTCTGTTGGAAAGTGTATTTTATAAAACCAAACAATGGGTAATTACCTATCAAAAGCAGATTTATCTGAATTCCCACTAAAACTAGATGAGGTAGTTCCTTTAAGTCATAAAATCACTCAAAATGAGACCCAAGAAAAAAGGACAGCATTGAATTTGAATTTATAGAACCAACAACATTATAGTTACCATAGGAAATCAATTCTTATCCACACTGCCTGTTGTGGAAGTACGAGTCTCAATTCTAGATTCATCTTCTAGGACGTATATTGTGGCATACAGTGGGAGATTCACTCACCCCCTTTTCTTGCCTTCCTCTATTACAGAGGCTGGGGGGTGATTAAAAACCTCTGTTTTCAGCCTATTTAATCCCCTTTCAGTAAGAAAACACCATGATACAGTTATGGTCAACGAGACATATGTAGAAATCTCCTATTTAAAAACATAAATTACCAGTATTTCCACTCATAAGTATATACTCAAAAGAACTTAAAGCAATGATTCAAACAGATATTTGTATACCCATGTTCATTGCAGCATTACTCAAAACAGCCAAAAGGTAGAAATAATCCAAGTATCCATCAACGAATGAGTAGACCAACAAAATGTGGTATCTATACACAAGATGAAATATTACTCAACCATAAAAAGAATGAATTTTGACACATGCTCCGACAGAGATGGACCTTGGAAACATTATGCTAAGTGAGATAAGCCAGGCACAAAGGACAAATATTATATGATTCCACTTATATGAGGTACCTAGAATAGGCAAATGCATAGAGACAGAAAGTAGAATAGAGATTACCAGGGGCTGGGGGCCAGGGGTAGTGGGGAGTTGTTGTTTAATGGGTACAGAGTTTATGTTGGGGATGATAAACAAGTTCAGGAGAGGGATAGTGGTGGTGATTATACAACATTGTGAATATACTTTGTGCCATTGAATTGTACACTTAAAATTGGTTAAAGTGTTAACTGTTATGATATATATTTTTTACCACAATAAAAAATATAAAATAAAAATATTTATGCTTATTTTTTACTTAACAAATTGCAATTCTGGATCTCTCAATTCTATATTTTGCTTAAAGATTTAATATGCTATTGATTTTGAATAGAATTCTAACTCATCAGTTAAGGTGCCCTTAAGATAGTTCATTTTACCCCAAGACTAACAAGAGATAGAAGTAATAATAAGCAAAGACAGAAGATTGTTCCTTGCTAAATATGTTTCACTTCTCCACTTGAAGACTTGGAGGACAGATGAGATTTAAAAGGAAAAAGAAAGAAAGATATACAACCTGCCACTTGGTGATGAAGAAAGGAGTCCCTTCAGGAGGTAGGACATGCCCAAGGCAAGTGAGCAGGAAGGAGAAATATTCTTTACAGAAATTTAAGGTGCTACTCCATTTTGGGATGTCTTGCCACAGATTTGATCCGCCTAGCTGGGAAGCATGTCAATGAGGGATGGTGTTAGCCAGAATTTTGAGCAGCTGTCATGGCCTGAGCCTCTACACTCAGAGGCTCTCTCCTCATCTCTTCTGGATTGTGGGTCTCTGCTTGACACATCATTCTAACTTGCAAATAATAATAAGCTAACATCTGTCAAGCGCTTACCTTTCCAGGCACTGCCAAAAGCATTTTAAACATATTACCTCATAAAATCTCACAGGATCTTTGTAAGGTACCTACATAACACGCATACTATTATTATTATTTCCACTTTACAGATGAGAAAATTGGGGCAAAAAAAGTTTGGATAATTTATCCAAGGTCACACAGATAAGTGTGGCAGAGGCAAGGTTGGAACCCAGACACTCTGGCCCCAGATCCCTCATGCTTAACTACTACTTTACACTGCTTCTTAGATCCCATAGATAACTGCTTCCTTTGGAAAATATCTCAGTCCCCAACCATGCTTTATTTTCAAAGTTTTTAACTAGTACCCTCTCTGCCATCATCACAGGTTGTTTACAAAGGAAAAAAAATAATGTGTGCCACTATGTGTGTGATTATACAAGTCAAATAACTTTCTATTTCATAGTTATAATAGGGTGACATTAGCTATTATGGATACAACCCTGAAGTGCATAAAACAAGGAAAGTCTAATTCTTGCCAAGGTAAAGTGCCACATAGGTATTCCTAGCCAGAGATGACTGTCACAACAGACTTCTATCTTATGGCTCCACCATCTTGGAAACTTGCAGCTTCTGATATCACCATGCTCTTCCAGATCAAGCAGGAAAAAAAAAAAAGAGCAGGGAGGCTCATCTGTTAAAGATTATTATGGACTAAGCCCCAAAGTAGGACACAGTACAGGCGCCATTGACTACTATTCAGTCACATGGGCACACCTGACCACAAAAAGGGCGGTGGGGAACAGCTGTGTGTCCAGGAAAATAAGTGAACACATGGCAGCCTCTATTCTAATAGTCTTCCCACTCAATAATGCACTTTCACTGTCAATGTTTTCACAGCTCTCTTGAGGAAGAGATTTGAATCATTGCAAAGTGTCATGAGCAAATAGGATGGACCACCATCAGGTGAAGATTTTTCCCAATTCTCCTGTCAACTACAACCATTATTATCTACCCTTATGCATTTTTTAACCTTAAAGATTTAAAAACCACAAGTAACATAGGATAGATTGAAGCTTTCACTTATTGCTCCCATAGAGAGATATCAGCTAAGGTTTGATAATATAACCAAACATAAGTTTCCCAGCAATCAACACTATTGTGAAGCTTATATTTTAACACCAAAAAATACATATTTTAACACCTTTGTGGGCACACATTATCTTCTGAGAAATTATATCACAATCTCAACCAACAAGAAATGGGTTATGATTTTAGCCCCTTCTCTGTTTAATTTATATTTTAATAGTCTCATATGACTTTTAGGTTAACTGAATGCATGTTTTCATATCAGATAAACAAGAAATAATAATCGGGTCAAAAATGTATTTATTCCCTCCGTGAAATAAGATAATAGTTAAGCTGTAAGATAAATTAAGGTGTGGCTTTAAAAACACATGAGCAGCATATGATGACTTTTAAAGAAAAATTCTATTCTTTAAAAATCTAACATGACATATCCAAAAATTGAGTTGGTACTTGCTATAACACGTCTTACAACTATGCCAAAAATATGTATGTATTTAAGTAAGGACCAGCAAGTAATATTTGAAAATGAAAAGTGTAACTACTACATTCAGACAATATGATTATGGGTGAGTTATTTCTCTTTTCAATATTTTCTCTTATAATTTTACATTATATTATCAATTATTTTTTATAATTTATTGCAAAGAAAAAGAAAATTTAAAAAAAAGAATCTTTTCCTGTCCTTAATACAACTATAATAAGTCTTTCATTCTTCAATAAGGAGTTACCCATTTCTATTCAATCTGGTAGAATGAGTAGTTCTAAAGTGAAATAAAGAATTTTAAAATTTTTTAGCTCTCTGATAAAGACTGAGGGAAATTAATTTTTTAAAGATTGAATAAAGAACACTTTCCTAGAGGATGCATACATACTGGTCAGTCTTTTCCAAACACTGGGGATGCCCAAAGCCTGCTACCCTTACCAATACTTTCATTATTAAGAAGCTGAGAGGAGAAGGTACTCTTTGACTTAGAGAATATTTTATTGGCAAAAGCTCCAAAGAGATCCTTTCTTTAAATATTCACCATGTTCAGCATCCCTTATCAGCCTAGGGAATTACTGAGAACTCCAAGAAAGTCTGCTTTGCATCCTTATGCAAAAGTTAGTCATTTCAGGGGGCTGGTATATGTGATGTGTTTTATTATGGACAATATAATTCTGTCCCCTGAAAATCGCTTTTTTTCTGCAAGATCCTTCAAACTGCCTGAACATCCTTGAGATTGCTACTCTCATTAATGAGTATCAAAAAGTGTCACTTGTATACAAGTCCATGATTTTTAAAGTTTATTAATATATCTGCCTTTTGGGCCATATTAAGTGCTGGGGAGTCTTTTCTTCACCTGCTTATATGTAACTTAACATCCAAGAAGACTTAGGAACATTTAAAGCTTCCCCAACAAGCCAAGTCAGGCAATCAGGGCTCTCTCCCTCATTTTATTCTGATAATTCGAGCTGAGGCATATGCAGAGAATTATCATAGTTCTCTATATCCTGTGTTTATAATCCAATCAATCCTTTATACATATGGTGGTTACCCACAAGCAGAAGATAATGTTTAGGATGAAGAATTTTGTCTTGGTTATAGAAAACACAAAGCAAAAGAAAAAATAGGAATTCATACTTAATAATGGGTCAGAAAAATGTCCTTACTTCTTGCGGCAGACAGTTCTTCATGGGTCACCTGTGTTTCTGGTCAACTTCTAACAGCTTTTATTTTGGATTATCTGTTCAAGTTCACGGTCTTATCTTAGAAGACAGAGATAGTGTCTCTCTCGAGGATATAGGGCATATTTGTTTGTTCTCCAGGATAATAAAGGTGATGTTTCTCTCCAGGGCAAAGTTTGAACAGGTTTGCAAGCAATCCCTTTGTATAACTGGTAGTTTCCTAAGGTCACAGTTTCTCAGCTGGGATGTAAACCCACTGTGTGTATGGCACCTATTGTGGGACCTCATGGACAAGGAGAATGGGTGAGAACATAAAGATTATGCTGCCTACTGTGCCATGAGTAATGAAATCCTTGGTTTTTGACCCAGGAGTTTCATGTCTTTTTTCAACATCCATGAAATCAGCAGCCTAACTTGTTAGCTTAGTAGGATAAAATTTCAAATCCTTCATTATTCTTGACTCTTCTAATAAGACGTAGCCACTGTTAGGATGAAGACTCTCCCTTAACCACAATAGAAGGGAATTTTGATTTCACAGGCAAAACAAATAACTATGTATGTTGGCTAAGTATTAATGTGTGCTTTCCACTCATAAGTATTTATCTCTGATTACTTGTTATAATAAAACATTCCTTATACTTCCAAAGGACATAGTTAACATAAACTTCACACAGACTCATTAATAGTGTTCCCTGAATGTCTTTAACAACTGTAATGCCTCTATAAATACCAGCAATATGTACTGGAAACACACTTACTTTTGAAAGGAGGTTTCCCCTGAGGGAGCTGGTCTTATTCTCATCAAATCAATCAAAGTTCCTCAAGGAAAAAAATGGTACTTCAAAGAATGCACCCCTTATTCCAAGGATGCAAAGATGGTTCAACATCTGCAAATAAGTCAATGTGATATACAACATTAACAAAATAAAGGATAAAAATTGTATGATCATCTCAACAGATACAGAAAAAGCATTTGACAAAATTCAAAATCCATTTATGATAAAAACTCAACAAAGTGGATATTTCTGGAGTGTATCTCAACATAACAAAGTTCATACATGGCAAGCCCACAGGTAACGTCATACTCAATGGTAGGAAGCTGAAAGTGTTTCCTCTAAGATCAGAAACAAAACAAGAATGCTTGCTCTTGCCACTTTTATTCAATATATTATTGGAAGTCCTAGCCAGGGCAATTATATTTAAAAAAATAAAAGTTATTAGAATTGGAAAGGAAGAAGTAAAATTGTTACTATTTGCAGATAACATATTAAATACAAAAAAAAAAACCCTAAAGAATCCATCAAAAACAGTTAGAACTAATAAACAAAGTCAATAAAGTTGCAGGGTACGAAATTAATATACAAAAATCTGTTGTGCTTCTATACACAAATAATGGATTATCAGAAAGAGAAATAAAGAAAATGATTCATTTATAATTGCATCAAAAAAGAATAAAATACCTAGAAATAAATTTAACCAAGGAGGTGGAACACCTACATATTGAAAACTACAAGATATTAATGAAATAAACTGAAGACACAAATAAATGCAAAAATATTTCATGCTCATGAATAGGAAGAATAAATGTTAAAATATCCATACTACCCAAAGTAATCTACACATCCAGTGCAATCCCTATCAAAATTCCAATGGCATTCTTCAAAGAAATAGAACGAATAATCCTAAAATGTATTTGTATGCACAAAAAAAAAACCTTGAGCAGGCAATGCAATCTTTAGAAAGAAGAACAAGGCTGGAAGCATCAGGCTCTCTGATTTCAAACTATATTACAAAGCTTAATAGTAATTAAAAACAGTATAGCATTGTCATTAAAACAAGCATATTGATCAATAGAACAGAATATAGAAAGCCCAGAAATAAACCTGCGTATATGGTCATTTAATTTACAACTGCCGGAGCCCGCCGGCTAAGACGAACAGTTCCTGAGACGGGGAGTGAGGATTGAGAAAGATAGAAATAAGAGAGAGACACAGAGAGAGAGAGAGAGAGAGAGAGAGAGAGAGAGAGAGAGAGAGAGAGAGAGACAAAAGAGATAGAGTCGGGAGGGCTAACAGTAAATACTGCGCTCTGAGTTTATTAAGTATGGCATATTTATACTCTTGGAAATGCATGGGAAGCAAAATCCACAGATATTCTAACAATTGCTGACATTTACATAAGTTCTCTTAAAACCTCTTTTATCCTATTTTCTGTCTCCAATTTCCTGGGGCAAGGGACATTCAACTCTTTACATTAAGCCAAACTTCCTCCTTCTGCATAGAGCCCACCTGCCCTGCAAACTTCTAGCTTGCAGGCAACTTTAACCTTGTCTCAAGACAGACAGCAGAAATGGCTCCCAACATACAACAAAGGAGCCAAGATATACAATGGGGAAAAACAGTCTCTTCAATAAATGGTACTGGGAAAACTGGACATGTAAAAGATTGAAACTCAACCACTATATTACAGCATACACAAAAATTAACTCAAAATAGATTAAAGACTTGAATGTAACACCTGAAACCATAAAACTCCTAGGAAAAAACATGAGCAGTAAGCTCCTTGATATAGGTCTTGGTGAAAAAATATTTTTGATCTAACACCAAAAGCACAAGCAACAAAAGAAAATGTAAGTAAGTGGGACTACATCATACTTAAAAAGCCCGTGAATAGCAAAGGAAATCATCAACAAAATGAAAAGGCAACCTACTGAATGAGAAAATATTTGCAAATTGTGCATCTTTTAAAAAACTCAATACTCAATAACAAAAAAAAAAAATCCAATTAAAAAATAGGAAGATGACCTGAATAGACATTTTTTCCAAAGAAAGCATTCACTTGATCAGCAGGTACACGAAAAGATTCTTAACATCATTCAACAGGGAAAAGAAAATTGAAACCACAGTGAGATATCACCTCACACCTGTTAGAATGGCTATTTTCAAAAAAACAAAAAATAACAAGTGTTGGCGAGGGTGTGGAGAAAAGGGAACCCTTTGTGCACTGTTGGTGAGAATGTAAATTGTTGCAGCCTCTAAAGAAAACAGTATGACAGCTCCTCAAAAAATTAAAAATAGAATTACCATATGAAGCAGCAATTCCACTTCTGGATCTATATCCAAAGAAAATTCCACTTCTGGATCTATATCAAAAAGAGATATGTACCTCCAAGTTTGTTGCAGCATTATTTACAATAGCCAAGATATGGAAACAACCTAAGTGTCCACTGATGGATTAATGGATAAAGAAATTATACATATGTGTGTGTGGACACACACACATACACACACACACACATACATACACACACATACATAGCCATAAAAAATAATGAAATTTTGCCATTTATGACAACACAGATGGACCTTGAGGACATGCTAAGTGAAATAAATCAGACAGAAAGACAAATACCATATGACCTCTCTTATATGTGGAATCTAAAAACAAACAAACAAACAACAACAACAACAAAAACCATCAAGCCCATAAATACAGAGAACAGATTGGTGGCAGCCAGATTGGTGTGTGTGTGGTGGGGAAAGATGGGAAATGAGTGAAGGAAGTCAAAAGGTAAAAAAGTGAAAAAAAATTTTAAAACAACAAAAACTTTTAAAACCCAAGCAACCAAAACAGACATCACCAAGTCCATACATAAGAAGTTCTTTATTTTCTTTTTTTAAAAAAGAAAGAAAACTCCACTAAATCAAATAACCCTCAAGTAAAAAACAATAAAATATCTAAAAACTATATGCAGATATCTAAGTTATAAAATGTACCATTAATACCATGCTAGCTATATCTAAGGACATCCTGTAATACTTTAAAAAATCAATTACTTTCCATGTAAAGTGTTAATCTTTTTCTAAGATTAAGACAACTAAAAAGAAAAATGGTAGAATCTAGTCATCTCCAAAAGTAACTGATTTTTTATCTGGCTCACAAACTTGTGTTAGATAACTGTGATCTACACAGAATACCTAGAATGCAGTGCTTTTAATATTTTGCTATTAATGACTATCCAGGGAGAGTTTAGGAGAGAAATTTATTTCCAGTATATAAACCTTGCTTTTCAGGCTAATACAATCCAAGATTACTCTAAAAGGTGTATAATTACATTAAATCAGATACTTAGAAGACATTGTTCTCACTTAATCCTAGGTATATTATATTTCTGCTATAAATTAGAAAAAAATCAGGTATAAATTTCTAGTTTATACTTTACTCTGATGTATTCTGCTGAAATGATGAAGCCTTATAGTACAGTTGTACATCATATCTTATCAGTATTATCATTTGTTACCAGAGAGAGGTTCTTTAATATTCAATGTACTTTGGAAGGGGAAGGACCAAGTATCTTAAGGATAACTTTTAAAATGGACATCGAATTCAATCAAAATTTCTAAACTTCTTTCTTTTCCATTTCTGGAAACATCCTCAATGGATCAAACCCATTCATAGTAATAAAAGTGCAAAGTATATTCATACCATCATGCTAAAACACATTTTTTACCTATAATATTTGCAAAGTCAAACAGATTTGAAAAGACACTGTGTTATCATGATATATTGAAACTGACACCATCATATTTTGTTTAATAGAAGAGCAAAATGATACAACCTCCACACAGAGCAATTAGGTAATGTATCTGAACTTTAAATGCGGAAACCCTTTAGCCCAGAAGTTGAGCTTCTAGGAAGTTAGTGTACCTTCACATATGCAAAATGACATGCTTACAAGGTTATTCGTTAAAGAATTGTTTGAAATAGCAAAGGATTGGAGCAACCTGAAAATTGGTCAACTATGCAATAGTTTACTACCATTGAAAGAGAATGACACAAATCTGTATAATGATATGGTAAGAATTCTAAGTAAGGTGTAAAAGAATACACAAAGTACAGTAGCATTTGTGTAAAAATTTAAAAATAATACCTATATATAGTACCTTTGTACAGTGGACCCCTCCTCCTTATCCACAGGTGATACACTCTAAGACCCTCAGTGGATGCCTGAAACAGCAGATAGTATCGAACCCTACTTACATATATTTTCTGTGTATATGTCTATAAATATGTTTTCATGTCTTCTGCCCACAAATTTAATGACTTTTCCATCTTAGCTAAGCACTTATCATGTGCTATGGCTGTAACTTTTGCAATTTGAGGTGCGACAGCAAAACCAGCATGAATTTCTTTTTTCTTCTTTATTTTTTTTTTTAAAAAGAAAACATCACTAAATCAAATAACCAATAAAATATCTAAAAACTATATGGAGATAGAAGATTTGTTCTCACCATAGATTTTAATCTCAGCATATGATTTTTTTATTATTATTATGAATGTTCACCTTTTCACTTAAAGTAAGCACTTTAGGGCTTCTCTTCGACATATCCGAATTTCAGCACCTCTATTCCAGCATTTTGAGGCCATTATTAAGTAAAATAAGGGTTACCTGAACACAAACCAAGGTATGGCAACAGTGGACCTGATAACCGATGCAGCTACTAAATGCCTAACAGTCGGAGGATCTCATAGACAGCGTGGGGACGCTGGACAATGAGGTGAGTCACGATCTGTTCAAGGCGGCACGAGATTTCCTCATGCTACTCAGAATGGTACACAATTTCAAACTTATGAATTATTTGTTTCTGAAATTTTCATTTAATGTTTTAGGACTATGTTGACCGCAGGTAACCAAAACCTCAGAAAGCAAAACTATGGATATGGGGGACTACTGTAGTGTGTTGACTTGACCAGCCTGAACTACATTTCCCAGAATTTTGTTCCCTGTACATTTCCAGTTAGGGTGAGCCTCAAGTGGCATTTTTGCATAAGATTTGGAAGGCAGAAGTAAAGCAGCAGCCATTTTTATTTCTATCCTTACAAGTTGGAAGCAGGCATTTTTTGAAATTCACTCACATTGTTACTTATCTGTTGGGTAATCTCTTTGGCATAGGGCAGCAGCTGGTCCTGTAACTGCATCACTTTCCCCTGGGCTCCTCTGAAGTTTCTCCAACTCTGGACCCAGGTGAATGTTTGTTTAGCTCTGTGAGGGGTACTGGTTTCTGCAGAACACCACACCAAGTCAGAGGCAGAGAACTGACAGAGGTTCCAATTCATCCTCATAGATTACAGCCTATGCTCATGCATCCCAGCTTGCTCCCTCCTATTTTATATCCAGTCTGCCTCAACTATCTGGCCTGCAGAATTTAAACTCTAGCATCAGATGTAAAGACAACAGCCTTACGAGGACTGTTTAAATAACTTCTGCAATTGCATAAGATTAAAACCCTATAACAAATCTGTGTGTGTACACATATACACTGTATATATATACTCAAATGTATATGTACACATACTCACATGAAATATCTAAAACAAATGAGAAATTTTATATAATAGTTGAATCTAGAGAATAGAATTAGAGTGACTAGGAAAGGGGAAGGAAGGTATACATACCATTTGTGCTTTTAACCACTGTACCATGTGACTCTTACCTGTTTAGAAAAAAAACATTTGAAATGTTTAAAAATTTCTTAAATTGTCTTTCTTGTATTTGTATGTGGAGATAAAGAAATATTTACCCTTTGTTCCTATTTATTTAAATAGGATCAGATTTGCTTTCTATATTTATAAAGTTTTGTGTGTCACAAGGGACTTAAAGTTAGGGAAAAGGAGCAATTTATGTGGTTTCTCTCTCTAGAACCAGAGGATCCCATTAGTGGGGATTTGTTTACATTTTTCTTTTCCTGTTATGCTTTTCTTAAGCTCTTTACCTTCCTTTAATTCAAACTTGTCTATGTCTTTCTGTTATAGGTGTAACAGTCATACAAGCAGAAATATACTTGTAAGAAGGATAATCAAATCTGATAGCTTCTTGTCTTTTAATATAAAATTTTAATTTGTTTATATGTGTTGATATCAGTGATATATTTAGACTTATTTCTACCATCCTATTTTTTGCTACTTGCAATTCTTTTAACTAGCATTTTTCTCTTCTGTCTTCTGTTAGGTTAATAAAGTCTTATAAATTTCCTGCAATTTTACAATTTCTGTGAAGTAGATATCATAGAGATTGTTTATCTATTTGTTTAGGCTGTCTTAAATATTTAGCTATATTTTTTAACCATAAAGTTTTAATGTACTCTAAAATTATTTCCTATTTGCAATCTCTTAAAAACTTCAGTGATACATAAAACAAAATTGGCAAATTATTGATTACTGCTAAAGCTGGGTTATGGTAAACTGTTTTAAAGACCTTACCATACCTACCCATTCAACACATACGCACACACACGCAAACATAAATGTATACACACAAACACAAATAATCTCATTGAGGAGTGTTTTAGTTTTTATCTTTTTATTTTAAACATGCAAAGATTTGTTTTATGGCAGGTTTTTAATCATATTTCTAGGTTTATTTATTTGTTTCTGTGCTCACTGTTTTTTGGTCAGTTGTTTGGTTTTGTACCACATGTTTCTCTGGGTTTACTTCTTATCTGTTTTAATACTGGCACAGAGCATAACTTTAATGAACACTTGGTGAATGAATGATTAAATAACATTCACATATACTCAAATTTTTATCTTTCTGGGAGTATACCCCATCTTGTTTAAGTATGCTTTTTTGCTTTTTGTTTGTTTGTTTTTAACACCTAAAGCACCTGTATTCTTAAGTGGTCTTCCATTCAAGTACTAACCAGGCCCGACCCTGCTTAGCTTCCAAGATCAGACGAGATCAGGCACATTCAGGGTGGCATGGCCATAGACTACTTCTTGATGGAAAAAATCATTAACAGTTTCTTCAATGAGAGTCTGTGGCAAATTATACTCTCCCTTTTTGGGGGTGATAATTTAACTGAGTATGAAATTGTAGGTTGATGGTTATTATTCTTTGGTATTTTTATAATGTTACACTTTTGTCTAGTGATATCCATTACTGCTGATGAAAAGCTATATGTCCATTAAATTGCCATTCCTTTGTAGATAATGTCTTTTTTCTCTGACTACTTTAAGATTTTCTCATTATCTATGATGTAGTGTAACCACAGTGTACCTACTGCGCTGTGTGGGTTTATTTTCATATATACTGCTTCGTATTTGAAATAAACTTTTTTTTAAAGAATTCATATCTTTCTTTAATTCTAGAATTTTTAAAATTATTATCTCATCAAATATTGCTTGTTCATAATTTCTTCTTTTCTACTGGAACTCTTATTAGATATGCTTAAAGCCTCCAAAATGTATCTTTCACATCTTTAACTGATTGTTTATGGTTTTTTTACATTGGGTATTGGGTGAATTCCTCACCACTCTTTTCTAATTACTAATTGTCTGATTCTTTCTGATCTAGAATTTGTCCAGCTATTGACCTCTCATTCAAGAACTATGTTTTTATTTCTGTTTGTCTTTTAGTAGATATTGTTCCTTAATTTATCCTTTTGAGGAGGTGATATTTAAGTTGGGAAAGTAAAAACCATGTAAAGTGGTAGATATAGAGCATTCTGAGTATAAATAATAGCTTTATTTTTTTAATTTTTTATTTTTTCATTCAAAACTCTGTTTCTTAACCAGCATTTATTTTCAACTTGACATATCATATAAGCACAGTTGATTGTAACCCAACATTCTGACTGAATCTAAAGGCTTTTGGTGCTGTATTCTTGCACTCATTATCTAAGTTTAGGGTATGAACAATATGATGCACAGGGACTGATTGAGTCCTGGCATGATTAAGTAAATGCACATCCTCTGACATGCAGAAACTTTATTTCCATCAGGTCAATTCAGCCATATTATATCCCAGGGATAAATGTGACCATGAGCTGATGAGCAGCAGACTGCATGGTGTTAGTTGGAATAAGTAACAAATAAAATTTTTATTTTTAGTGTTAATCATGTGCTTTGTGGAAAACAAAATAATTCTATAAATATAAACAGAACTATTACATTTCATCACTTACCACCATCTTGATTATATACAAAAATAAACTTGAGCATTAAAATCATGTAGCAATACTCACAAAGGTGTCCTTTAGATGGTTCAAGTACTCCAAACTATGTTCATACTAATATGTTTTAGAATATGATTTAATTTGCAAAAAAAATGTGATCCTGGTTAAATTTGAAGGTCACCAGTTAACTATTGCTCTCACTTCCTATAGGTGGGGAAAGTGTTTTGGATGGCAGGTAGTAGACAACTCTGATGTTTTTTTCTTCATGCCACATCATCTTTGATGATACAGTTAATCCATTTATGCCTCTTTTGTTTTTCTTTACTTCCTCCTTCTAGCCAAGTACCATTCTTACAACTGTCTGTTTTGAAGTAGGGTCTACTATTGTATTTTCAGAATGGAAAACTAACGTATTCACATATCTTGCGTTATCTAATGAAGTGAGCTTTAATATCATTGTGTTAGATGGTTTCTTCCCTGGTGCTCAGGATGCTGATGCACAAATAGGTAAGGCACTCTCCTTGGTACAACCTCACAATGTGTCCACACATAGCACAGCACAGTGGGCTCACTGGCTGTATGCAAGCCATCTTCCAACCATGGAGTTGCACCGAACATTTTCCTTACATAAACTTAACAGTGTTGCCTTTGTTTAGCATTCATCTTCCTTATTTCTCACAGTGCTTCTTCTAAAGTAAAGATTTAGATCAAAAAGACTGACTACATTGAGCTTTAAATATGTTACTTCTAAAATTTTTTGATAAAGTATAAATGATTTTAAGTTTTCCACATTTTCACATTGCAGAAATTATCATATTTTAGGGCTTGGCTAATTCTGGTAAGCCTTCTTTTCGGATGAGGCAGTCCAAATATGGAAGTCATCTTCATGAAAAGAGAAATCTCTCTCCAATTTCTCCTCCGAAGGAAGCCAATGCCTTGAATGTGATACTCACTTCCTTCAAGAGAACAATGTTCTATGTAAATGAAAATGTCTTTCAACAAAGAACCTGCTGTTTCCAATTCAATATCCCATTTCAGTTCCATACCAAATGCCCAGACAGAAAGAATATTTAGTGCCAAGGAAATCTATGGTCTGATGAGCCAACAAATCAAATCAGTTATCATGAAATCAAATTCTTATTTTAAAATATTTCTTCCATTTGTTTAGAAGCAAAGATTAGGTATAAATAATTTCATCAAAATTAATTTTTAAAATAAATGCAGTCTGTTAAGATAGAATGACAGTTGTCATTAGTGAACTCCCCATGGCTCTTAAGGTTGCCCATGACCTGCACGGCTATCTTGATGTGGCCCCTACCACGTCTTCCAACCACAACTTATGCCCAATGCCACTTGCTGAATTTATTCTAGTTGTGCTAGTCTTCTATTAGTAACTAGAGCAAGCCAAACTCTTTCCCAACACTGGGCTCTCCCAATTGTTGTTTTCCATGCCCAGAATATTCTTCTGCCTCTTCTCATCTTAACTATCACCTCTTCAAAGATGTCTTCCCTGACCACCCTGTCCAAAGTAGATCATCTTCCTTAGTCCCTGTCACAGCACTGTTTATTCCTGCATAGACGAATCAGAAGCTGCAACTTTCTTATTTACTAATTATTTATGTTCTGTTTCCCCATACTATAATGTAAGCCCAGGAAGGCAGGAATCTAGTTTGTCTTATGCTCCAACCCCAGACCTTATGTGCCCGCCACAGAAACCTACTAGCCAATGGCATCTTCCTAATACAGCCTCCTCAGATTCAGAAATAGCATCAGTGATTCAAACAATAAATGCCCATACACCTATCTGGATTTCATGCAGAATTGACAATAAAATGGAATTTAGATATTCTGAAAGTCACAAACCCCTAGCATTGGGGTAAGTTTTAATTCATTTTTGTTAATTCTGCATAATTGCCACTAGAGGGAGATATAACCAAATATTATACTCTCAAATTCTAAGATTTTCCCCATTAGAATTTTAGAAGTCCTGCAGCCCAACACTCCCCTCAGTTTCTCTGAAAAATGTCATTCAACTTTTTTCAAACAAACCAAAAAAATTATGATGGAGAATTCACTACTCCATGAGACTGAATATTCTACAGTTGCGCTCCATTCTTATTGAGAAAGTCCTCTTTCTTGTTGACTTAGAGATCTCTAACTGCCTCTCCTTGCCCTCTTCTTTGCCTAACATTAAGAAAAGGATACTACCTTGGGCCTTAGTCTGAGCCTCATTATCTAGAATATTATTGGAAACTTGCAACCAGTCAATCCCAGAATGCCTCAAATCTTTCTCGTCGTTAACCATCACTCCAAATAGAAAGTCCCTATGTTTTCTCTGCTTTGACCCACTGTCCCACTGCTCCCTCCCTCAAGCTTTACCTTGCTAGCACAGTTTAATGCCACTGCCTGGATTCATGCAAAGACACCAGTTTTTACCCACCACTAGTACAAATAGCAAAACAGTGAAAAGGCAAATAATGTCCCAGTATTATTATTAAAATAATTTTGACTTTACAGATCTACTAAAAGGGTCTTGAGCATCCCCAAATAGCTGCAGACTACACTTTTAGAACTGCTGAACTAGGCTATAAAGCAGGTCTCAACAAATTGAAAAGAATTAGTACCAATAATACAAACTACAATCTGCTCAAATGCAGTTAAATTAAGACTCAATTACAAAAAATATAAATGTCACCTTACATTTGGAAATTTTAGAACATTTAAAACAATCCATTAGTCAAAGAAGAAATTATAACATGAAAAACATACTTAGAAATGGAATTTTAATAAAAATGCAACGTGACCAAACTTCCGAGATGCAGCAAAAGTGATACTTAAGGGAAACTTATAGTATTAAGTGCTTATATTAGAAAAAAAGAAAGATTGAAAATTAAGGACCTAAGTACTCAAGTTAACAAGTTAAAAATAGCAACAGAATGGTTCTAAAGAACATAGAAAGAAGATTATAATAAGAATGAGAATAAATTATACAGAGAAAAAATGATAGAAAGGTTCACTAAACCCTAAAGTTGATTCTTTGAAAAGATAAAAACCTCCACCAAAATTAACAGCAGAATGGGGGGTCGGGGGTCAGGGCAAGGAATCGGTAAACTGACAGAATAGAAATTATCAAATCTAAAAAACAGAGAAAAAAATGATTTGATAAAAATAAACAGAGCCTCAAAGACCTGTAGGACTATAGTAAAGGATATGACATTAGTGTCATTGAAGTCCCAAAAAGAGAAGAGAAAGTAGTTAAGGCTGAAAAAGTACTAGGAAAAAAATAATGGCTGAAAGCTTCCCAAATTGTGTAAGAGAAATAAACTCACAGAAGCTGAGCAACCCCCAAACAAAAACAAAATAAACTCAAGACAATCTATGCTAAGACACATCATAACTTCTGAAAACTAAAGAAAAAAATATTGAAAGCAGCCAGAGAAAAAATTGCACTTACCTATAGACAAAAAAAAAAAAAAAGAACAATTAGAATGACAGTGGATTTATCATCAGAAACCAATGGAGGGCTGAAGAAAATGACACAATATTTTTCAAGTGCTGAAAAAAGAGAACTGTCAACCCAAAATCCTACACCCCTTGAAAATATCCTTCAGGAATAAGGGAAAACCAAAACATTCCCAGACAAAGGAAAACTAATGGATTTGTTGGCAGCAGACTTTCCCTAAAAGAATGGGTAAAGGAAGTTCTCCAAGTAGAAAAGAAACAAATAAAGAAGTAATCCTGTAATGTCCAGAAGGAAGAAATAACACAGTACACAAATATGTGAAAAAATACAGTAGGATTTCCTTCTCCTTTTAAGTTTTTTAAATTATGTTTGATGACTTAAGCAAAATTCTAATGCTGATGTGGTTCTAAATATATATAGAGGAAATATTTATGACAATTATAAATGGGAAAGGGTAAGGAAACAAAGATTTCAATACTTGACTGAAACTGGTAAGATAACATCAGTATACTGTGAAATGTGTATATTATGCCCAGACCAACCATTTGTAAAACTATACAAAGAGATACACTCAAAAAATGCTACATATAAATCAAAATGGAATCCTAAAAATATGTTCAAGTAACCCACAGAAAGGCATAAAAAAGTAAACAGAGAAATAAAAAACTCAAAGAACAAACATAAAACAAAAACTAAAATGTAGACTTAAACTCTACCACATCAACAACTGATAGAACAACTAGACAGAAAATAAGCAAGAATATAGAAAACTCAACATCAATCAATAGGATCTAACTGATGTGTATAGAACACTCTACCTAACAAAATAGAATGCAATTCTATTCAGGTACCCACAGGATGTACACCAAAATAGTCCATATCCCAAGCCACAAAACAAACTTTAATATAAAATGACTGAGTCATACTGAGTGTGTTCTCTGACCACAAAGGAATCAAACGAAAAATCAATAACAGAAAAATAACAGGAAAATCTCCAAACACATGGAAACCAAACAACACACTTGTAAAACTAATCCAGCAGTCAAAGAGGAAGTCTCAAGGAAATCAAAAATCTATCAAATTGAATGAAAATGAAAATACAACATATTAAAGTTTGTGGGACACAGTTAAAGCAGTGCTGAGAGGAAGATTTGTAGCACTAAATACATATATTAGAAAAGATGAAAAATCTCACATTAATAATCTAAGCTCCCACCTCAAGAACCTAGAAAAAGAAGAGCAAAATAAACACAAAGCAGGTAGAAGAAAGGAAATAATAAGGATAAGAGGAGAAATCAGTGAAATCAAAAACAGAAAAACAGTAAAGAAAAGCAATGAAACAAAGAGTTAATCTTTGAAAACATAGATAAAAATCATATTCTAGCAAGAATGACAAAAATAAGAGAGAAGACACATATTACCAATATCAAGAATGAAACAGAATTTAAATATAAGACCTGAAACTGTAAAATTGCTAGAAGAAAACAGGGAAAAATTTTCTTAATGTTGATCTTGACAACGATTTCTTGAATATGACACCAAAAGCATAGACAACAAAAGTAAAAGTAGACAAATGGAACTACCTCAAAATTAAAAGATTCTGCACACAAAGAAAACAATCAACAACCTATGGCTTGATAGAAAATATTCTCAAGCCCTATATCTGATAAGGGATTAAAATAAAAAAATATATAAGGAATTCCTATAACTCAATAGCCAAATAAATGACCTAATTTAAAAAACAGGCAAATAACTTGAATAGACATTTTTTCAAAGATATACAAATGGCCAATAGGTACATGCTCAACATCACTAATTATCAGAAAAATGCAAATAAAATCCACATTTAAATATTAACCCATACCCATTAGGATGGCTATTATCAAAAAAAAATGAAAAATAATGAGTGTTGGCAAGGATATAAAGAAATTGCAGCCCTTGGACATTGGTAGTAGAAATACACAATGGTACAGTTGCTATGGAAAGCGGTATGGAGGTTCTCAAAAATTAAAAATAGAATTACCATATGATCCAGCAATCCTACTTCTGGGTATATATCCAAAAGAATCAAAATCAGAATCTCAAAGAGCTATCTGCACTCCCATGTTTATTACAGTATTATTAACAGTAACCAAAATGTGGAAACAACCTAAATATCCATTGATAGATGAACAGATAAAGAAAATGTGATATATACATATAATGGAATATTATTCAACCTTTAAAAAAGAAAGAAGTACTGCTACATGCAATTATATGGAAGAACCTGGAAGTCACTGCACTAAGTGAAATAAGCCAATCACAGAGGGACAAATACTGCATTAATTAGATACTTCTGAGGTATCTAAAATAGTGAAAGTTATAGAAGCAGAGTGTTGCCAGGGGCTAAGAGGAGAGAGAAATGAGAAATTGTTCAGTGGGTAAAAAGTTTTAGTTATGCAAGATGAGAAATTTTTAGAGACCTGCTATATAACATAGCCCCTATAGTTAACAATACTGTATTTTGCACTTAAAAAGTTTGTTAAGAGGGTAGAGTTCATATTAAGTGTTCTTAACAAAAAGAGGTGAGGGCATGAGGAAACTTTTGGAGATGATAGATATGTTTATTACCTTAATTGTGATGATTTCATGGGCGTATGCATAAATACAAATTTATCAAATCGTATACTTTAAATATATGCAGTTTTTATATATAAATTATACCTCAGTAAAGTTATTAATAAAAAATAAAGAATAAAATAGAATAGCACTAAAGATCCTACAGACATCAAAAGGATAATTTTTAAAACTCTACATACCTAAGTGTGTATAAAAAGAATGAAT
Source organism: Macroglossus sobrinus (assembly GCA_004027375.1). Classification (NCBI taxonomy): domain Eukaryota; kingdom Metazoa; phylum Chordata; class Mammalia; order Chiroptera; family Pteropodidae; genus Macroglossus; species Macroglossus sobrinus. The sequence goes on along the minus strand of PVKZ01002232.1, from coordinate 83,420 downwards.
TCCTTGAAAAATACAAACTACCACAACTTACCTAATATAAAATAGATCATTCAAATAGCTCTATAACTATGAAGAAAATTAAATTCATAATTTTATAACTCCCAAAAAAGAGATCTCCAGGCCCTGATGGTTTCATGGAGAATTCTTCCAAACAATTAAAGGAGCGTTAACACAAACTCTACATAATCTCTTCCAGAAAAAGCAAGAGAACAAGAGAACATTTTCTTATTTGTTTAGAGGAGTTAATGTTACCCTAATACCAAAATCAAAGATAATACAAAAAAACAACAACAACTACAGACCAATAGCTCTCATGACCTTAGAAACAAAAATTCTCAATGAATTTTAAACAAATCAATTCAGTAATGTACAAAAAGAATTCTACACCATGATCAAGTAGAATTTATTCCAGGTATGCAAGTCTGGTTCAACATTTTAATAACAATCAGTACAATCTATCATATCAAAAAGCTGAAGGATAAAAGTTACATGACCATATTAACTGATACAGAAAATCATTTGACAAAAATTCAACACCTATTTATGATAAAAATAGGAATAGAGGAGAATTTCCTCAACTTTATAAAGAGTATCTACAAAAAACCTATACTGACATTACTGTCCAGGATGAAAGATTGAATTTTTCTGCCTTAAGATCAGGAACAAGGCCATATGTCCTTTCTCAGCACTCTTATTCAGCACAGGGCTAGAATTTTTCAAATAATAGTTTGTCTTACGTTGATGTATTTTGGATGTGATTAAATACCCAATGTTAAGATCAAACACTCAAATTCTTCAATACAGAGGAGTTGCAGGTGGTGGGTTAAGGTATCCAAGGAGGGAAAATTTTCCATAAAGCTTACCTCTTCACACTGTTTGTTTGTTCCAAGGGAATATGCCTGGAATGGAGGATGCATATGTAGCACCTGGAAACCCACAGGCCCCCAGAGGCTGAGATGAGTGTTCAGACAAATGAAGAAAAGACTACTATGATTTCCTGCTCAAGGACATTAATGCAGCCATGTTCATGGCCACTCAAATATCTGGCATCTTTAAAGATAAGCTTTATTATTTTCCAGATTTTCTATTTCTTTAAGGATATCATTTGTAACATATTTCAAAGGCAAAACTCTCTAAACACTTGAAATCATTTTTTAAACCAATTTAGTCAAATAAGTTTCAACAATTAATTTTTAAAAAATGCCCTTGGTTCTTGTCAGCTAGACAATGGTTTTATTTGTTCTTTTTTGTGGGGAGAGGTGCCTCTGATTTTTCTAACTTACCAGGCCTCCTGAGGCATTTGAGTTTTAATATCTGATATTTTACTAATCTTCTACATTATAGAATTTCCCACCTCTTAAGCCAAAGAGCCATGGTTGAATGGCTAAGAGAGAACCATCTTCTCAGAGGAAAAGGAATAAAAGAAAGATTTTAGCATTTGCCATCACTTTATGATAAGCCACTTATTTAAAGGTTTCAAATGTACAACCTCAAGACTGAACAAAGAAGGGGCCAGGATGAGTTTTAGAGAATTTCAAAGGTACTTTGGGTTATCTGCTGTGTCTCACATCTTTTGCTTGCTCTCCTTATTATCTCTCCACCCTCCCCACCATGCACCGTGCCAGGGACTGCATCAACAAGATGCTTTGCCCTCTGGCTTCCAGCTGTATTCAGCCAAAGGTGGGGGGCACTGGCAGGAGAAGGAGAGGCAGAAGAACAAAGTCATGGTGTTTATTTCCCAGCAGGGTCATTTCAAAATTCTTTGCTCTTGTCAGGTGACCTTGCCCATACAGTTTTCTGTCTCTGGATTTCTGTAACCACTCTCTCTCATGGGTTCTGCAGGCCTAGAAGTAGAAAGAGAACCTACTATTACGAGCCCCAGGTACTACACAATCCATTGTGGTTTACTTGCACATAGCTCTTGACATAAATCTCCTAAAACCCTTGTAAATAGGGCTGCTAGGAAAATCTTTTGTGCTAGTATTTAATCTTTGGCCTCAGTTCCTGATCCAGAACTCCTAAGACCTTGGCCATTTCCAGTGACAGTGCCTGACACAGAGCTGCTAAATCCCTTGGAATTTCCTAAGGGGTTAGAATGTCTTTTGTTCAAATGAGGCAACTCTTGGTGGGCTTCTGGATGGAGGCTAGTCACCAGAAAGACCAAGCTGTGATTAGAAGCTTGGAATTTCAGCCCCACCTCCATCCTCTGGAGAGGGCAAAGAGGCAGAAAGTGGAGTTAATAATCGATCATGACTATGTGATGAAGCCTCCATAAAAATCCCCAAAGTATGGGATTCAGGGAGCTTCTGGACTGGTGAACGTGAACATGTGCCAGGAGAGTTATGTACCCCAAATCCACAGGGACAGGAGCACTGGTGCTCAGGACCCTTCCAGACACCGTCCTGCGTGTCTCTTCACCTAGCCATTCACTTACAGCATTTAAAATATTCTTGATAATAAACTAACAATAATAAGAAAACTATTTTTCTGGTTCTGTGAACTGCCCTAGCAACTTTGGAACCTGAGGAGGGGATCGTGGGAACCTCCTATTTATAGCCAAGTCGGACAGAAGTTCTGGGTCACCTGAAGACTTGCTATTTGTGATTGGCATCTAAAGTGAGGGCAGCCTTGTGGGTCTGAGCCCTTAACCTGTGTGGTCTGCACTAACTCCAGTTAATGTCAGAATTGATTTGAATTGCAGGACATCCAGCAAGTGTTGGAGAATTGGTCGGCGTGGAGGAAAAACCCACATACCTGTTATATGTGAGAGTCAAGAAAAACACAGTGAGTTTTTCCTAGACATTCCCCTATTAACATCTTTTCAAATATCTTCCTTTAACAATGTCTCTATTTCCTAGCACTCTACCTGACAAACATATGTGTGTTTTTCATCCTTGAACCGAACCCTTAGGGATGATTCCTTGTACCAATGCCCAGAGTCAGTAAAAGTAGTCAGTTCAAACCCCAGTCTGAAAATTCTCAAGTGTACAGAAAATACAACTTTTCCTACTTTCCTATTACCCAACTTACGTTCTATTTCAACCCTTATCCTCCAGGGCGATATAAGCTAAATCAGTTCAGAGTCACCCCTGACAATTAAGTCTGATTAATAACTGTGAGAATAGAACTACACACTAGGAATTTGGGAGCCAAGAGGAAGACACCTAACACAGCCTCAAAGGAGGAGAAAAGGAGTGTCAAGGAACTGCCTAGAGAATGTGATGTGTGGATGAAATAAGAAGATGAATGGAGTTAGACAATCAAAGAAAGAAAGAGTCATGCTAGGCATAGGATACAACCCAAGCAAAGGCACAGAGGTGAGAAATCAAACATGTAGCAGATTATAAGCTATTCGATGTTATTGGAGTATAAAGTTCAAGATAAGGAGAAGGAATAGATAAAGCAGGGGCCAGATCTTGAAGGGCTCTGTTACATCAGGTTAAGGAGCTTGAACTTTATATTACAGGTCAGCGGTCCCCAACAGGGAGGTACACACACCTCAGGATGTATGCAAAAACATCCACTGGAATTCAGGAAAAACAATGTTAGAACTTCTATCTTATGCTTTAATTATTTTATTTTTGTGCATGTTTTATAAAGCCTATAATATACTAGTGTCATAGGATTATATAATCAACAAATAAATATTAGGTATACACTGAAGTTTGGGTTCGACTTCAGAATTCAACCAGAATCTGCCAGTTAGCTTTGGCTCTGACCAAGTGCCCACTTTAACATCATTGTGGACATCTCTTAACCTCTGTGTAATCTAGATCATCATCCTCTCTAATCGGTGTGACAGCAATAATTATGTAAACAAGGCATGTGACTTGGTTTTATTGTTAGTATCAGAATATTTTCTAAAATAAGTGAGCATTCTAGATATAATTTTGAGATGTAATTTTAATGGAAATTCTACCTGTTGGATGAAATTTGTATAAGTGTATATTCATTATTACAAGAGTAAAATGTTGCATTAATTAATCATGACTGTGAAGCTAACAATTTTATATATAAAATTAGCTTAAAACTTACACATTATTAAGTTAATAGGGAAATAGATTGTCATTTAATATCAAGATTTCATAAGCTGGATAATTTTATGAAGAATTTTTATTCTCTTTGAGCCTATATATATATATATATATATAATTTAAAAAATTTAAAGAATAAAAGAGATTCTATTATACTATAATTCTAATATTTGTAGAAGTACTTGGTGTGCTAACCTGCATTCATAACACAAAATAACCTGTAAGAACTGCGTTAAAGTTTTAATTATCTAATTCCATTTTGGCTATGACACTTTCAAGAAAAGAGTACTTACTTGGGTGTTCTTTACATCTTGTGAACATGAAATCACAGCACATCGTCAACTCTGCCACTTCATAATTTCACTCCTATATCAAATACCACAACATCCATGTAAGGTTTCATATCTTACTTAAATACAATTTCATAAGTTTAATGTGAAAGAGGATTCCAAGATTAGAGATTCCTTTTTACTATTGCACAATGATTTATTAAGGTAATCTTAACAAATCTTTTCTTCTTGGCTAAATTCTAGAAGTTGCCCATGGTCAGTTGATTTGGTACAGGAAGAAGAACCAGAAATACTGAGTCTCATTCCAGGTTCTAATTTTACACAGAGTACTTAATTTTTTCAATGCTTGCCTTTTCATTTACAAAGTGGGACTAATAATTCTAGACTGCAAAGTACTTTCCTCAGGAGAGATTCATAATTTGAATGCAATTAACAGCTTCTAATTTTTTCAAACATAAAATTCTTCTTGATGTTCACCTAATAACAGAAACACAATGTCTCCAACTAATTGTTTCATAAAAGTGATTATTATTTTAAAGCCATCAATTCATTTTGTGGTAGCTTTATGAAATGGAGATTAAACTGGAAATAACAGATAAAAACTAACGGCCTTTAACACAGCCATAACAACAACTTGACATTATCTTAATAGGAAAATTGTGATACATGTGGAGGGTGGGGGAAGAGATCAGACAACAAAAAGTGAACTCCACAGTTTCAATAATTATTGATATCCGCTCTTTCTATAAGTTTTCTTGGAAAACAGCAGATGGAATTATACATAGTCCCAGTATGAAGCTAATGAACTATTGACATAAATTTCACTGGACATAATAAGAGATTCTACACTGGGATGTTAGTGTCAGGCTTTAGTGCTGAAGACCAGATTTGGGTTCCTACCTTAATTTGAATGGGACTGACAGGGAGATAGAGAATTCAGGTAGACATTGGGTTCAAAGCAGATGTTTGTGTTTACTCATTGTTAAGCTCCTTTCCCCACCTCTTCAGTGTGCCTTTCAGGTTGTTCCTTAGAAGACCAGGGAAACTAAGGGAGAAAAAATAGTTCATGTATTCATCATTTCTTCTCACAAAAAAACAATGACTTTTATAATTTAGTAATTTTAAATGTTATTCTCTCTTCCTATTTTAATATGAGTCTTTAGTTTAGATAGACTCATAAAGGGATAGTAGTCATAAAATGATGAAGTATGCCTGTAGTATCAGAAAAGGAAGAAGCTAGAGCTGAGAACATGCCTGAATAAAATTCTACAGTCCCTCTGCAGGATTTGAGGGGCCACAGGTCATAGAAACATTTGATTTTTTAAATTTTATTGAAATATAACATGCATATAGAAAAGTACAAAAATCATAAGTGTACTGTTAGATAAGTAATAAAAAGTGACCACATCTGAGTAACCAACAATCAGAAAAAGTAATCCATGAAAAAACTAATTTATGGTAGAAATAGGTCAGAATATGGTTAATGTTGGAAATTATCATCTGGGAGGGTGACACATCTGCTGGGATATTCAAAATGATCCACATCTTGATCTAAATGATGATTATCATGAGTATTTACATATTTAAAAATGATTCTCTACATTTAAGTTGTGTGCATTTTCTCTACTTATGTTATAATGCAATAAAAAATAAAATTTCTTAAAGGATTGGTTTTGCCTATTTTTGAATTGTATGTAAATGGAATCATACCACTGTGTTCTTTTGTATCTTACTTAACGTGTTTGATAAACTGATCCAGGTGGTTGAATATAGTTGCAGTTCATTCATTTTTATTGCCAATGGTGTTCAATTGTATGACTACACCACAGTTTATTTATTCATTCTGCTTTTGAGTTATATCTAGTTTGGGGCTAGTATAAATAACATTTCTGAACATTTCCTTTGGGATATATGTGAAGACATTTCTGCAGGGCATATATTTAGGAGTGAAACTGCTAGATCTTAGGGTGCATATATTTCAATTGGATATACTGCTAAATGGTTTTCCAAATAGTCGTATCAATTTACATCCCTAATATCAGTATATGAGAATTTCCACTAGCTCCACATCCTCACCAATAATTGGTATTGTCAGTCTTGGTAATTTTAATCAATCCAGTAGGAGTATACAGTGCATATTATTATTGTTTTCATTTTAATTTCCTTGATTACTAATGAGTTTGAGTGCTATTCATTTATTAGTGGTCATTTTATGAAATCTCTTCATTATCTTTTGCTCATTTTTAAAAATAGTTTGTCTATTTGTCTTACTAATTGGAAAGAGTTCTTTATATATTATGGGTATTAATCCTATGGCTGGACTTTTTACTTTCTTAATGGTATCTATTGTTAAAGTTAGTTTAGTCCAATTTATCAATCTCTTCCTTCATGGTTAGTGTACTTTTTGTGTCCTGTTTAAGAAATCTTTTTCATAATTTTCTAATCAGAAAGATTGTTTCCTGCATTTAGATCTGTAATTCACTGGAATTTAATTTTTATATAATATGATAGTCTTCATTTTCTTCCATATGGATATCCAATTGTACCAATACTGTTTATTGAAAATATTATCTTTCCCCACTGCTCTGAAGTGTCACCTTGATCGTAAATCAAATGTCCATATGAATATCTATTGCCAGTTACTCTATTCTGTCCAATTGGTCTGTTTATCTATCCTTGCACAGTACTATGCTGTCTTAATAATTGTAGATTTATAAGTTTGATACTCAGTAGCAGGTGCTTCTACTTGTTCTTTTTCAAAATTATCTTAACTATTTTTGGCTTATTGCATTTCCATAGAAATTTTTAAATCATCTTGTCAAAACCCACCAAAATAAGGAAACAGATTTTTATTAGAGCTGCATGAATATTTACATCAATTTAAAGAGAAATGTATTCTAGTCCACGAACATAGAATTTTTCTCTATTTACACATTTGAGAAGAAATTGCAGACATGGATTCATTTACCTCTAAGTAGTTTAATCTATATTTTGTAAAAGGAATGATATTCTTACATTACCTCAGTACACAGATCAAAATCAGGAAAGGAACATTAATAGAGTACTATTATCTAATCTGTATTTCTTACTTAAATTTCATCAATTTTTTTCACTAATGTCCCCTCTAGCAAAAAAAAAAAAAAAAAAAAGCCGGGGGAGTGATTTTAGTGATTGGATCTTGTCCAAGATCCAATCTAGGACCATGTATTGCATTTAGTTGTCATATCTCTTTGGAATTCTTCTATCTGAAATAGTTCCTCCATCTTTTTTGTTTTGATACTTTTTAAGATTGCAGGCCATTTTTTAGAATATCCATGAATTGGGTTTGTCTGATATTTCCTCATGATTAGATGTAGGTTATGCATTTTGGACAGGAAAAAACAAAAAAGTGATATTGTGTCTTTCTTGGTACACTATATCATGCTGTACATAACATCAGTTTTTCCATTTGCTGGTAATGTTAACTTTGCTTATTTAGCTAAAGTGGTATCTGCCAGGTTTCTCAACTGGAAAGTTACCTATTTTCCCTATTTGATGTGTTGTGTTTCAGGGTGGGGTTTTTTTATGCTATTTTAATGGTATTTTTAATCTGATTGTTGATAGTATATAGAAATTGGTAGATTATTTATGAATTGTCTATATATATAAGTATGTCAGTTGCATATAATGACAGTTTTTTCTTCTGTTCTAAGCCTTACACATTTTATTTTATTTCTTGCCTTTTGTACTGGCTAGGACAATATTAAATAAAAATAGTGATAGGGGATATCCTTGTCTTTTTTCCAACTTCAGGAGAAAAGGTTTTGATATTATACTATTTAATACGATATTTGCTATAGATCAGATTAGGGAAGATCCTTTCTATTCATGAGAACTAGACTTTTTTTCTATCATAAATATATGTAGAATTTTACCAAAGGCCTTTTTTTCTGTATTAAATTGATAATATCTCCCTTTATTCTGTAAATATAAGTAACTTCATTGATTAATTTTTTAATGTTAAATCAACCTTGAATTTCTGGATTAAACCCAATCTGGTCATACATGATTGCTTGTCTTTGCTAGGTACTTATTAAAAGACTAAATTGTAGTTACCCCAAATAGTTAAAAAAAAAATCCCAAACGTAATTTGGTTTAATTTATGCCTAGGTTGTCAATTTTGGTAACTATTTTAGGGTCCCCTTTCCAGACACTATGGCTATGTAACAAAAACTTAAAGGCTTAGAACAACAATAATCATTTTTATCTTTTATGGTATTTATGTGTCAAGAATTCTAGAGCAGCTCAGCTGTGCAGTTCTGCTCAAGGTCTCTCATGAGGCTGCAAATCAGATTGGTAGGAATTGGAATTATCTCAAAGGCAGCTTCCTCACTCATATCCCCAGGCTACGGTTACTCCAACAGCTGGCTACCAGAACACCTTGTGGATGCTCCACAAACTTTCCCCTCTGTATGATATCTTCAGCATGGCAGCTTCAGGATAGTAGGACTTCTTATGTAGCAGCTCAGAGTTCCAAAGGCATGTGTCCCGAGAGAGAGAAAGGCGCAAGGAATCTGTGTTAACTTTCATGATCTACCCTTAGAAGTCACACAGCATCGTTCCACCATACTATTGGTTGAAGTGGTTAGAAAAGCCCACTCAGGTTCAAAGGTTGGGAACATAGGCCCATCTCTTAATGGAGGAGTGTCAACTCACATTATAAGGAGAATATGTGGATCAGATATATATTGGTGAGGTCTTCTTTAGAAAATGCAACCTGCCACAGCAGCATCCAACAAGTCCCACAGCCAGCTTACAGTCACCTCTCCAGTCCGTCTACATTAGATCTCACACCTCCTTTCTTATTTCAGTAGCATAGTGCCCAATCTTTACTTCATTGTCCTTCATGTACAGCCACAGAATGGAGTCTCACAAACTCACTCGTAAGGCCAATCTCTCACATATCTTCCCTAGAGTTTTTCAGGGTGAGGAAGAGCCCTCATGGGCTTGAGAAATAGGTATCACATGTCACTCAGGCAAGAGGTCCTGAGAAATGCCATTGTGCACTTGGGATGACTGGACAGACCCCTGAAGGCATCTTCATGCCAATGTGCCAAGATGAAATTCTTTTCTCAGTGCCTCAAACATATCCTCAGTGAAGGTCTCCTCCTGTGTTAGGAGCACAATGATAAAGGAAGAAGGAACTCACAGTAGAGAGATGCATCTATAACCTTGTTGAAGCATGATTCAGAAGATATAGGGAACATTAAAGAATATTAATCCAGGAAATATCACCATCGGGTTTGCACCTTAGAAAGATCATTACTATGTTAAAGCAAAGCTACCTTCATCTCTTACTGCCAAGACCAATGCATACTCAGTGGCAGTGTGTATACAAAATCTTCATTATGATATGTTAAACTTGAGAGGGATTTCTTTGGTATGAAGCCTCTTTGAGAAGGAATCAAGGCCTAGCTGGTTTACCTACATTCCAGGAAGCACAAACTGAAGAAAACCTTCAATGAAATAGAGTTTATTTTCCTTTATTTAAGAGACAGAATTAGGAGTTGGAGCAGCAACGACCTCATTGTCTAATGAATTTACTCCAATTCTCAATTAAACTTCGCTGTCCCAAAAGATATAGGCTAATTTCATCCCTGAGCTATGAAAAATAGCAATGCCTTTTGTAAAATACTTTGGAAATATCTCTGATTTATTAAAAATGCCAGGGTTTCATTCAGCAACAAAACCCTAAAAAGTCGTTACAAAGGTGCTAAAAAGTATTTTCACAAGCCTTTCATGGAATGCAGAACGGCAGCAACTATTCCTAGTAGAACTGTCTTTTCCTGCACCATAACTGATATTGGACAAGGAAACTGTATACTGGATTGATTCAGGAAATCAAAGTATTAAAACTGCCAGCAATGGTGTAGCCAAGTGATTAGAAGAAGTCTGGTTGAAAATTTAAACACACTTTTTACTCATTAATCTCCAACTGCTAAAGACAAACAAAAAGCAAAATTAACATGATTGTAAACTAAGCACTCGTGTCCTGTGGCTACTGTGTTGTCCTGCTGAGAGAGAATGAGTTGATCAAAGCTAGTGAGTCTGCAGAGAACTGTGCGATTAGTGCTGCTTGGGGGAGCGCACAGCCAGGATCCATTACCCAGCCTGTTTCAGGAACAGGTGAATACCATGATTAATCTTGGCTTCAATTTGGAGGGAAACAGGGAACCTGTTTGCTCTGTCCACTGAGTTTATATGTTAATTCCCCGAGCTCTGGAAAAAAGTTTTTAAATTTGTGTAAAGACTTTTTCTGTCCTTCCAAATGTGTAGAGGAGAAACAGTTGGAAGTAGTTGCTGAGTTCTCTAACTTCAGGCAGTTAAGATGCTTCCCAAGAAAGCTGTTGATTGCTACCTTGCTTGGTTGAACGCATATAAGTGCGCAGAGCAAAGGCTCTTCCAATCAAGTAGCAGGTTTTTTTAATGCAAGAAAATACTCAGAGATGCAGGAGGCCTCAACCAAAAACATAAACCATGAAAATCCAGGTTCTCAGAATTGGAGTTGATCTCAGGGGCAAATTCCTATAATCAATGGGTTCTCGAATTGCTTAAAACATGTCTAGGACTTTACATATTATTCTAGATAAAGAAAAAAAAATAATAGGCACTCATTCTGCCCCTCCTTTGTACCAAATTCATATTTTTCAAAAAAGCAGTAAATTATACAAATAAAATATCTGCATCAGCAATAGAAATTTCACATTAGAAACACTGACAATTTGTGCTAAAATTCAATGCTGAATGAACTGGGTAGCAAAATAAAACCAAACCACAGAAGGCAATTCTTCTTCTGAGAGGAGACAAAAAATTATGGGTATAAGCAAGAGATGCTAAAAGGTGCCCTTTGACACCCTAACATGGAGTGGTACAGGCCACTCTGTCAAAGAAAGCTAAAGAAAAAGCAGGTTGAGATGCCTGTTAGGAATTGCAACACTTGAGTGCCCCTCCCTCTTCAACACCCTCAGTGATGGGCTGAGGCCCCAGTGGGGAACAAACTAGCCACCCAAATATAAAGCCTTAAAGAGTAAGATCCTTTTCCCAGAGACCCTACACACATTGATAGAGATGTGGCTTCACCTCTCTGATCTACTCTGCTCCTCCCCCATAATTCTATAACAAAATGTTATTACATTTCTAAAATGTCATTACTGCCTGCTTTTTTTTCTCTTTATTTCATTTGAATCTGATGTCCTACTACTAAAATTTTGTTGGGAACCTGTCTTAGTTCAAGCTGCTGTAACAATACACCATAGACAGGGTAACTTAGACCACAGAAATATATTTCTCACAGTCTGGAGGCTGGGAATTCCAAGATCAGGGTGCCAACAAAGATTTGGTGTCTGGTGAGAGTCTTCTTCCTACTTTGCAATGACTATCTTCTAGTTCAGCACTCTCCAGCCTTTTTTGGCACCAGGGACCAGTGTTCCTATGAGAATCTAATGCCTGATGATCTGAGGTGGAGCTGAAGCAGTGATGCTAGTGCTGGGGAGTGGCTGCAAATACAGATAAAGCTTCGTTCCCTTTCCTGAAGCTCATCTCCTGTTGTGCGGCCCAGTTTCTAACAGGCTACAGACCAGTACCAGTCTGCAACCCGGGGATTGGGGACCCCTTTCTAGTTGTAGTCACACAATGCAGAAAGCAAAAAGAGAAGAAAGCTCTCCCTGTCTAACCTTATAAAGGCACTAATTCCATCATGAAGACTCTATGAACTAATTATCCCCCAAGGGCCCCACCTCCAGATTAGAATTCCAAAATATTAATTCGGTGGTGGGGAGAACACAAACATGCAGTCTGTAACATCCAACTGCTATTTGTTCAAGATCAGCTGAGCAAGACTGGACATGAACCCATGGAGAGCAAATTCACCCATTCTGTTTTTGTTGTTCAGAGTAGGTAGGAAGTCCCTCCATAGTTGCCACCTATCATGCAACAAGGCTTGAGATGAAGTCCATGTGGCCATTCAGCTCGATTTAAGGAAACTTACAAGAAGGAGAAAATGGCTTGGTCTCAGGTCTTCCCATCATCCCAGAGAGAGATGCTTTGGCTAAGTGCTCTGTGTGTTCCAGCAGAGGGATATGTCTCCTGAGATGATACCTTCTTAGGGTAAAATTATGAGAAAGCAGCCTTGTCAGAATGTAAAACCAAGGTAACTGAATTTAAGTATCAGCTTCCCAATACCCAGGGATCTCAGGAGCCATTGGGAGATTGCAGGCCCTTTTTCTAGTGGCAGAAAGCCATCCTGGGAAGCTAAATTTAGGCATACTCTCTCCTGGCAACAGAACAGGAGACCCTAGTCCCCCGCTGGCACTGATATGTGGGCAACCCCAGCATTAGCTCCCAAGATTATTTTTTGGATGATCTTAACTGAAGTACCATACTCTTCTATTTATTCTTTAAAAAGTGTCAGTCATACTCTGCTAATAACCAGTGTGGACAATACCAAGCTGCAACAGTCTGCCAGGTAAAGGAAATGCCTTGAGTGAATGAAAGGTTGTCCAGAAATGAAAGAGTTTCAGTGAAATACTTAAAAACCTTCAGACACATCAGAATATTAAGTTAGAGAGAGAAGGTAAAATAGAGATAGCCTATGAATTGGGGCAAAAAAAAAAAGATGAAGAGATAATGCAATAAAGAAAGATATAAGAGAGATTAATATTTAAAATAAATTAATTCAATAAATATTGAATACCTGTATTAAGTTCTGAGGATGAGCTGGTAAGAGAGGTATGGTCCCTACTTGTCCTACAGACAAGTGAACAACCCAGTAGATCTTAAAAAGATAAAAGAATAATTTGTAAGATAATTTTTTCCTGAATTACTTGCACTAACCTTCTTACATTCTCCCGAGTTGCAATTCTTTTTACCTAAATAAACTTAAAAAAATAAAGCTAATTGATGGAATAGAAGCAATAATGATTTTAAAAGTAGAAAACAAAAGAGACTTATTAATATTTTTTAAATACTCAGAAAAAAATTTTAGAACATTTATTTCATTCTAGACATGTTTTTGAAAAAGATTATCATACAAAGAGCTATTTGTGGAGAACTTTGAAACTTTAAAATAAGAATCTCACAAATGTCTAAGACTCGTAGAGTAACAATAAAGCAATATCTAGCAAACTTTGAAGGAAATATTATGATTTAATATAAGGGCATTTCCAAAGATGCCACAACTAAGAAAATGTATCCTCTTTATGAACAAGCTATTCCAAGACACAATCTAGAGCAAGAGATGATTAAAAGAAAAAAATTCAAGCATAGGGAAGTTTCACCTGGAAGAAACTGGCAGTAAGCATTGAAAACATTTCATTTGTAGGGATGAGTCTTGATAATAGGTGTAAATCTGGTTATGACAAAATAAAAATAAACAAAAAAATATAAAGATGCAATCTACAGAGTAAGAAATATCAATGGCTGGTAAAATGTGAAAGATGATCATTTTCTCCATTGATCAAGGATATACAATTTAAAACCACAAAGAGTTATCACTTTCCAACATCAGATTGATTTTTAAAAAAATTTTAAATACTGATAGAGGAACCAGCTTGACAATGGAAACTACTAGCTAAATTGGAACAATTTTAGCATCAAAAAACAATGAACTATAATTGATTGAAATGTGTTACCTGTACAAAAACTGAGTCCATGTGATTTTTTTTTTAAGCAAGAGGAATAAAACAAGCAAAGAAAGAAATAACTTTTTTGCAGGTGGCCATTTTTTTTTTTTTACCAAGTTTGTATTTTTCCTTTGCATTAGGAATTGCATCTCTGTTTAACATAATACTACTAGTTAATGAGGAAAAGCCATTTCTTCCAGAAAAATGCCAGCTATAAATGTGTACAGGACTGGAAAACCATAATTTACAACCTCTAAGGAAATTATTAAGCCAAGAATTATCAATGAATGTTGAAATCATTACGTAAAATGTCCATGGAGAGTTGGGTATTCACCTGCAAGTTACTAGCTAGTTCCAAGACAACTGTCACCACATAATCCCAGTGGTCAATCTTAATGTCATCAATAGAGATAACCAGAGCTTCATTATGTGACTCCAGGTGTTATGCAGTGCTTAGCCTTAATCTAATCAAGATTTTAGATTCAAGGTCCAATAATAGAAAATATTTGGGTGATTGTTGAATGACAAAACAAAGAAGCTATCAGAAAAAATTTTAGAAAATGGGGCATTCTAGGGAGCAATTATCTTGGTCTTTGCAAGTTAATGTCACAGGAAAAATAAAAAGCTGGGTGGGTGTGAGAGGGAGATGAGGAGGGACAGGAAAGGGAGTGCCCATTCTAGATTAAAAAGCTTCAGACTCCCAATCGTTAAATGCAATCATGGTTCTTGATTAGATCCAAATACTGAAAAACTTGCTGCAAAAGACATTTTGTGAACAAGTAGGAATGTGCTGATATTATTGTGATTATGTAGAATAGTGTTCTTATTAAGATATGCATATCAAAATACTTAGGAGCAAAATGCCATGATATCAGTATTTACTTTGATAGGTCAACAAAAAAATAGATGAAACATGACAAAAATACCAAAATAATCATTAAATCTAGGTCATAGATATGTTTATTATACTATTCTCTCTGTATTTCTGTAGATTTATAATTTTTGTAATAATTATTAAAAGTATTTTTAATATCTAGCATTTGTGAGGGTTTGAGGAAACAGATCATTCCATACAAATTGTTGGTTGGAGTATTAATTGGTATAATCTTTATAGAGGACAATTTGGAATATATAAATTTTATTTTAAAATATACATACCCTTTGTCATAGTAATCCCATCATTAGGAATCTATTCAATGACTAGTGACACAAGTATAGAAGATGTATGTATAAGGATGTTTATTATAGCTTTATTTACAATATAAACAAATTTGAGACAATAGAGAAATAGGTAAATATATTTTGACAATACGTTAAAGAATGCCATGTTACTATTTAAAAAAAAAAAAACAAGTTAAGTGAATAATTACTGTATTGGTTTGCTAGGGCTGCCATAAGAAAGTACCACAGACTGGGTAGATAGCTTAAACCAGAATTTTTTTTCTCACAGTCCTAGAGGCTAGAATTCTGAGACAGGGTGTCAGCAGAGTTGGTTTCTTTTGAGCCTCTCTCCTTGGCTTGTAGATGGCTATCTTCTCCCTGTGCATCACATGCTTTTCTCTCTCTATCCATCTGTGTAGAGGCCACACTAATAAATCACCTCATGTAAACTTATTTATCTCTTTTAAGACCCTATCTCCAAATACAGTCACATTTTGAGGTACTGTTAGTTAGGACTTCAACATGTGAAATTTTGGGTTGGGGGTACAATTCAGTCCATAATTTTTACTGCTATGGAAGGATGTTCATGATTTTTAGGTTTAAAAAATCAAGGAGCAGAACAACATGTACAGCATGATCCCCTCTTTTTTCAAAATTAAAAAACAATAAAAACAAACCATCTAGTAAACGTTTACATGCATTTGGGGGTATATTAAAAACATTCTGAGAAGAGAGATACCTAACTGTTAATACCTGAGGAATAAAATGGAAGTTAGGGGTAAAAGAGAGGAACTGATTCTCTCTCTCTCTCTCTCAACAAGCATCATTTACTTTTGTAATTGGAAATTTTTAGCTTAAAAAATACAGCTACAATGTAGACCATCACTCCCTCCCTTGAAAGTAAGTGTCCTTATTGAAATGGAGGTTCCCCATTGGCATTAAACCCCAGGTAGATTCGCAGAGAAAGGAGAATGAAAAGAAAAACAACTGAATTGATCCTCCCCCAATACCTTGGCACCACCTTAAGCTTTAGGGAGGGGGAGATGCAGAATGACTGATTGTTTTTAGTCTGCCAGCTCAGACGAATGAGGGGCTCAGGGTCAAAAATTAAGTTAAATGTTAGAAAATAAAGTGATATTTCTTGCACGTCTGATTTTTGGACTACAATTCATATGGTTTTATGTAACCTAATTTAATTCTCTTGCAATCCTATTATCCCCATTTTACAGATGAGGAAAAGACTTGTTAAAGTTAATTTTCCTGAGGTAACATAACTAGTAAGTAGCAAAGCTAGAATTCAAATCTGAGTCTCCCTCACCCTGAAGCCTGTGCTAGCTACTATTCTGTGCTACCTGAAATAGGTTTTGCCTTCTCCTTACCACCTGCACCTAATCCTATTCGCAAATCTTGCTGGTTTAGGTAGCATTCCCTCCTTTAGGAAGGCACTATTCCACATCCCCTCCTCTCCAGTTTAGATGGCCCTCTTTAGGCCTTCCTAAATCTCCTGACCCCATCTGTATTACAGACCATATTCTATTTTAACAATCTCTGTATGTTTGTTTTCTTCCACTAGACTGTGAACTCTTGAGGGCAAGAGTTAAGTATCTCCCATGTCTGACACACAGTAAGTGCTTTTTTAGTTCTACAACAGAATAATATCACTTGTATTTGATTTTTCCTCACTAAACTCTGAACCTCATAAGGTTAAAGGATACATCTGGTTTTACACACCATTAAATCACTGGAGCCTAATACAGGGTTTGGCACAGACTAGGTTTTCAATAAATATTTTTGAATAAATGAATAATTCTATAAGTAATCTTTATTCACTGTATGGCTCTGAGTCACATTCCAAGAAACAGCAGCATTCTCTTGTAATGATTTAGTATTTAAAATTATTTGTACATTTTAACATTTTAAAATTCGTCATTATTTTTCTCTTTTCGTCCTCGCACCCACATGGATCATGATCACCACTATTGTGAGATTTTGATTCAGGCTTGCATTTACCCTGCTATTTCAAACTGCTAGGGATTCCTTTCAACTGCCAGAATGTCATGAATGGGGAGGTACTTAGAGGTGAAGTGAACAGTTAGCCCCCAATTTACAATCTTGCTTTTCCCTGGGATAATTGTAACGTTACACATTCCTGGATGTGATCCTATCACGACAGAATGTCCTCAACGAGAGGACTGATGACGTTTAACTATGACTAATTAAGGATATGGGACAATAGAAGATTTTAAATAGTATTTGCTAGGCAAGGTTGTGATCTTTTAAAAAATATGTAATAAAGGCTTTCATTAGAGAAACAAGAAAAATATGACCCAAATGACCTTCTAAGCAGTTTGCCTAGATTAGCAATTCCACTAGGAAGGGGACCTAACGCTCTTTCCCACCGGCGTTTGCTGCCAAAGCCCGCTCCGCTGTGAGAAGTACCAGGGGACCCTCCCGCGACCCAAGAAAGGAGGGGGCGGGGCCGTGGGCGGGTCCAGGTCTACAGGGGCGGAGCCTCAGCGGGCGAGGGGCAGACTGGGAAGCGGCGCCATATTGGCGTCGGCCGCGCTGTATTGTCATAAATAGAGCCGGTTTTGTGGTGTTTTCACTACTTGGTTGGATGCCTCGGCCGTAGTAAGTGAGGAAGTGGGCGAGCAAGCGAGCTACAAGCGACCGGAGCAACGGGGACAGGTCCTGAAGGGAAGAGCAAGAACGGGACTTTAGAGCGAAAGACACTCGCCGGTGAGGGAGACGCAGGAAGCGATGAAAGAAACATCTGCGTAAGTGGTAGGGGGCGGCGGTTGGGGCCGTGGTGGAGAGGGGTGGACTCGGGTGGACTAGGGTGGTCGTCCTGGGAGGTCGGCCTGGGACTCCGTTCCCATATCCTGCCGGGACCTTGTCCGAGTGGTTTCCTTTCCCTCTCTGGTCCAGTTGGCAAGGGCACCTCCCCTACACCCGGCGGCTCACCTGGCCACCTACAGCATTGACTCGGGGACTCCAGGAGTCCCCATCTGGCCTCGGCTGTCCCGCCCCCGAGGACGCCCCTAGACAAGGATGCGGCGGGAGAGAGTTAAGTGTGTCCGTGGGGAGAAATTGTCGGGTCATTCTCCTGCCTTCAGTAATGTCTGAGCCGGTCTCCGCTCCTGTCTGCATTGGCGCAAACACCATCCCCCTCCTCCCTTCCCGACCGGCTGTCTCCAGGTGTGAATGAAGCTCATTCACTCCCAGCTCGTTACTCTTTAATAAAGACTGGTATTTTCGCCTTCCCCCGGCCTACCCACAACATACCTACCGGTATATACCTCCGGCTCACACTTTGATAAGTCAGAAGCGGTTTCCGTTCTTGTTGGAAGATTTTGTTGTAGCTTCTTACGTTTTGGTTTATTAGGAAATAATGTAAACATGCAGAAAAATGCAGAGAATAACATAAGCATCATTTGTGTAGCCACCATCCATCTCTGCCAAAGCATAACGCGCGCGTGTGTGTTTGTGTGTGTACACACATACCTTTATTTAGAAGAAATCATTCATTCCAGATACATCTGAAGGATTCTTCTACCTCCTGATCTGACCCCATTTGCCTCCTTCCCCTGAGTTCCTCACAGTGGTGAATTTGAAAACATGCAATAAAGCTGCATGTATTTTAATGCTACTGCTACATATGTATGTGTCCATAATAACTGACATTGTTTTTAAGCTTTATATAACCAGTATCACCCTTGTCTTTCTGCAACTTGCTTTTTAGTGCAACAGTATCTTTTAGTTTTGTCCATGTTGATACTTTTAGCTCTAATTAATTCATATTAACTACAGTGTATTCCATTGTAGGGATACAATGTAATTTAATTCTTTTCCTGTTAGTGACTATTTTAAGTTGTTTCTAAGTTTTTAATATGACATTGTGGCAGTGACCATTCTTGCACATGTCTTCTTGTACACTTGTACTGGAATTTGTCTAACATGCTTACCTATCAGTAAAATTATGGGTTGAAGGGAATGTGGAATTCTGTTGTTTGCTTTTTTTTCTCTCTCTCTCTTTTTTTCTGTCTGGATGAGAGAGGTTCAGAACGATAGATTTGGAATTTTGATATTAGTAGGGGCCTAGAAGCCCAATTTTTCCAGCACACAGATAAAATGTGACCAGAGATCATTAGTGTCAGAATTGAAGTAGTTATGGAAGAGAGAAGGGAGTGGTGGAAAGATCTTGGGTTTTGGAGTTCAGATTCTGACTTTTCCTCTTCTTATCTTTTTGGATCTTGGGTACATATCTGTAAAGTGGCACTTATTCAATACCTACCTCTCAGGGTTACTGTTGATGTTAATTGAATGATCAGGTATAATTAGTCCCATCCACTTACCATACACATATGAACACAAATAATACCAAAATGCCTCTTTAGCTCTCTTAGAGGTAAAAGAGCTAACTCTTTAAAAAGAAGTTAAAACTTGAAATAACTAATTTAAATTTTGTTTGTTCTACAGCAAAATGAATACCAGAAAGAAATTAAAGTCACTAGTATTGGTGTTTTTCTTTTGTTTCTTTGAGTCATTTGGGGAGGTATATAGACTATTTCATTTTTCATATGACTCCCTAATGAAATATTTAATCTAAGAGTGTGTGATAAGCCAATGTTCTGACCAGTTAAAACTAAAAAAACAATCAATTATATTTTTGTGTTGTTGTTTATCAGGCTAATTTATTCATTTAAAAGACTGCTCTTTGAGATTACATTCTTACTATAGATGTTAATGATCCTTCATGAAAGGATGGCAAAGATAGATGATATGGTTAGTTGGTTATTGTGTATGTTAGTCTTTCTTAGCATAATTAAAAGTTAGCAACCCATGTTGATCCCAAATTTTATTTTGAAATTATTGGCCTGGGAAAATCCAAAATCTCAGAAATTCTGTTGCACTGTATTCGAGACTACAATATTCTAATGGCTAGGGTCTTTTTGAGGGTGGCTTTCATTCTATACAGGGTTGTCATTTAGAGTAAAGAATTTCATAATTATTCAATGTGAAAATGGGTAGCAGTCTAAATGAAGGAAGAGTTAACTAGAGTCACAAAATATTAGTACTATACACTCTGATTCAAGTAAAGGATATTAATTTAGGTGTCTCAAAGACAAATCTAGTTGTGATTTCTTTTTAAAAGCCAGAGTATTTCACAAGGACTTTCTAATGAGATGTTTTTGTTTCTTTGATAGGGGCAGAGAGGAGACATTGTTTTTACTTGGATGTCTTTTAAGTAGCAAACTGCTTTTCAGATATTGAATCCAGGTGGTACTTCACTTAAATCTGCAGGGTGTAGTGGAGGTGGCTCTAGCCCAGCTCCCATTCAAGTTCTTTGCATTTGAGCTGAGTGGTATTGGCACAGTTGTCCTGATGCCAACACATGCTGCTTTGGCTTGAAAAGACATCCTGACCATGAAAGCTGGAGATAGTATAAATAGACTTTCATCAACATATACAAAATACCCTTTTTTCCTTTTTAAAAGAAGTGCCTGCCTGGATTGTTATACTAATAAGTGAACTTTTCAGGTAGCTAAATTAATGAGTGAATTGAGAGGTTTGGGGATTCAGTATGATATCATACTTTAATTTTTTTCTGCTGTTTCACTTTTCTTGAACAGAAATACTGTGTTGGACAGCCAACATCAACAAAAGCATTATGGAATCACCTCTCCAATTAGCTTGGCATGTCCTAAAGAAATTGATCATATTTATACACAGAAATTAATTGATGCTATGAAACCATTTGGAGTATTTGAAGATGAAGAAGAATTGAACCATAGGTATGTCACTTAAAAATGCAAAATATTTTACAGTACATTATTTAATTATTAATTTTGCATACACATATCAAGTACCTACTTTGTCCCTGCCTAGAGATTTTTTTTAAAAAGGAACAAAATAAAAAGAAATCTTGGTCCTCCTGGAGCTTGCATTTTAGGTGAAAGTTAGGGAAGGAGACTAACAATTAGCCAAATAAGTAAAATAAATACAATGTTACACATGAAGAGTGCTGCTGAGAAAAATAAAGCTGGAAGTGGAGGTTGTCAGAGAAAATCTTCATTGACATTTGAGGGAAAATTTGAAGATAAAGGAAGGAGTTATGTGGATAATTGAGGGAGGAGCATTCTAGACAGAAGGCTTGAGGTGGGGGCGTACCTGCTTATTTAAGGAATATAGCAAGGTAGCCTGGGTATCTGAAGCAAAGCGAGTAACGGGAGTATGGGCTTACAGTGAGGTGGGAAGGAGTATGGAGGGCAAAGTCACTTAGGATATTGTAGGCCATTATAAAAGTTTTGGCACTTACTCTGAGTGAAATGGAGGTTATTAGGGGTTTAAGCAGTAGATTGACATGATATATTCATGTTTTAACACAAGGGTAATTTTGTCTCAGCACCTTGATGGATGGAATTCATTACTTGGGGAAGTTTGAGGGAGACGCAAGTTTGGACAGATCAGGAATTTAGTTTTTAATGTTATCTTTAATATATCTAAAGTCTGCTTTTTTTCCTCTCTTTTTTTTAAAATACAGATTTGGCTATGTCATTGGTTGAAAATTTGTTTTAATGTCAAATTGCTTTTATTAAGTAATATTTCATAAAAATCAGCTAATAATTTACCCATTTTAATTATCTGAAGACCTTTGACTCTCAATGAGAGAATGGTAATCTCTATTATTATCACATTGAATTGATTTTATTCCATACTAAAGCCAAAAAAGTTGACAATTTATTTGGCCTTTGCAACCTTATTGAAGGTAATTTTTACTTTTTATTAGGATTTTTGAATTTTGAGAATAGCCCAAATAATATTATCAAATTTATCGTCTCTTTGGAACTCTTAGGGACCTAAGAATGCCAAAGAGATGTGCCATGTATCAACAGATGTGATAGCATTAACGTGTATAATATGCTTTTACCCAAACATCAGCACAAAGGTACTGCCTATATGTTTAATTACTTTTTAAAATACTGTTTGTCTGTCTGTTTGGTTTTTAATCTAAAGCATGCCATTTTTTGTTATAGGCTGGTTGTTCTTGGTAAATTGAACAATTTAGTAAAAGAATGGATTTCCGATGTCAGTGAGAGTAAGGTAAGACTCTAAATTACATTGAAGTCATAGTTCTATTACATTCTTGTCTTTAGTCGTGGTAATAAGATACAAGAGTTGAGAATAATCTGAAATACACTAAAATTGGCTCTTTGATATTCTTGGTAATGTATTGGTATAGATAGTTGAGTCTCTAAATAAATGAGGATTTACCCCAGAGGTAGCCACTGTCTAGCTACAGTTCCACATGAATGTCTTGCTTGACTCACATGTAGTAGACAACAATTTAAGTATCAAGAGATTTTACTTAAAATCCAGATTTCATATTTCTTATGAAAAATCAGGTCTGGCAATACTGGGCCTGGCCTGCCTTTGTGGAAGGCAGGAAGAAGCTTAAATGGAATTGGGCTTTTGCCTTCCAGGAATGCCACCACTCCCTTGCTTTCTCTGAGGCAAGCGTCTATCATTTATCAGTCAGTTTCTGTGGTTTTTATGTGTACTTGCCTCATTTGCATATCTGCCTGGCCCCTGAGACATAAGAGTTTGCAACCCCTAGTTTGTCCTTATACACCATTTTTCTCCTGTAGTAGCTTAACTGTTTTTCTTCTAAAATTGATTACATTTTCTTGTTAGAGTATTTTGAATATAATTGAATTTTCATTGAGAATCATTACAATGAGCTAGGGCATGTTCACCTTGGTGGTAACTATTTGTCTTTTGACTAGCCTAAACTATTGTATTTTAAGTGTTTTGGTTTTTTAAATAGTTTTCCTATATCTCTCTTAACAGCAGTCGGCCAAAAGTTAATGTCTCACAGCAGTCAACTTGTCACTCTGCAAACTCCCTTTCTGTCAATCAGCATGAGTTTAGAAATTACATACTTGTTAGACTTTTTTCTTTTACAACTTTTGTTTCTGTACCTATGATATATTTAAAAGAAATTTTTAAAAAATTAAACCATGAATAAGATTATGAAGAACTCTACTAAATCTATCCATAGTCATTGAGATTAAACAAATGGTCTTTATGCTATTTACTTTTACTGTCAAACTGGCTCATTTCAAAGCTCAGCAGAGTTGTCAACAGTTGAGGTTTTCAGATAAGTTAATTCTGAGCAGGTAAAATGCTAGTCGTGAGTAAAAAAAAATTCACATTTGTTTCTCTACTACTAGGTGATCAGCTCTTTAAGAAAAAGACCTGTCTCATTCACCTGCAAACCCCAGGACAGGGGTCAGGCATTAATGTTAGGGGAACCTGTTGTCCCTGTTTTAATCAGACCATAATTGCAATGGTGTAAATCAAATGCCTAACTTGCTAGAATTATTTTTAAATCAGAGTAACAAGCTATATGACTTCTTGTGTGTGGTCTTTATGTCAACTATTGTAGAGGTCTTTGCATCCATCCCCATTTAAGAATGCATTCAAGATAAGTCATATGTTGTTATTTGCAAAAAGAGGCTAGTTTGTTGAGATGAACCTAATTTTCTTACTGCTTGGTTCTATTGAACTTAAAAGAAAAATCCAATAGAATTCTGTTCAAAGGTCAAAAGGTTTTTTAAAAAAGAAATGAATAAAATTGCTTTTTATCCCATTTTAATCACATTAGTGCTTTAACCTGCAAAAACCTGTAGCTGGTTTCCATTTAATTTCTATGCATAAAACCATTGTTAAAATTTTAAACTATGCACAATTTGGCTTTTTTTTAAAAAAAAAAAAAAAAGCAAAGTAAATAAAATATCTAATTATAAAAAAATTTAAATTGGTTTTCACATCTTCCATTGTGTTGATAAGGTAATTGGTCATTTTCCGTATCAATTGTAATTCCCTTTCATTTATGCATTTTAGTTTGGAAAATAGCTGAAGGATTCAAATTAGATCAAAGATCACTTGAATATTCAATACACAATTGGGATATTTAAACAGTTTAGAACTCAGATCAATTCATCTTAGTTAAATACTATGGTTTGTGGCCAAAAAAATTTTTACTCAGTGATACAGTGTGATACTTTCTCATAAATCATGCAGGAATCAAGTTTTCTAAACTAGGAAGGCAAACTGAAAAGTCCTGGCTTCTTTTCATTCATATTAGTTATCAATAAATGTACTGACTCCTTTCTAGCAATAAAATGATTTGTGATACCCTTGAAACAATATCCATTAAGCAGAGGAAATAATAATATCCTGTTAATACAGATACTTTTATTCAAGTTAATCTGCATATTCTTTGGAACTTGCACTGGGCATTATGGGAAAATAAGAGAAATAGGAGACACAGTTCTCACCTTCCAAGGAATTTAAAAATATAGTGAAGAGATGGAACTTACAGAAAAAGAAAAATCACTAAATATAGTATGAAATGGGTTAAAGATAATAATAATAGAAGAGCACTGAGGGGGAGAAAATCAGAGAAAGCTTCATGAAAGAAGTGGAACTTGAAGTGAATTTTGAAAAATAGATGGTATTGAGATACCCAGAGAGGATGGGCAAGCATTTGAGGCAGGGAAAATGGCAAGTGGTAGGAGACTGGATTATATAACATGTTGGCAGTTGGTGCTTCAGAACAGACGAGTAGGAGATTAGGCAAGAAAGATCCATAAGAGCATATTGTGAAAATCCTTAAGTTCCAAGCATCCTTACTTCAGTTAGGGAAGAATGCATTGGTAAGTTTTGAACATCAGCCAGTATATTTTGTACAAAATGGAGTAGGAGAACATAAAGACTAAGGGCAAGAGGATAGCTTTATGATATTATTAAATAGCCTGGAATTATAGGGGATATGGGTAGTTGAATAGAAAGGAAACTACACAAGGGATATAAATGAAGAATAGTAAGCCAAGAAGAAGAAGAATGACTATAGAAATGGGCAGTAAGGAAAATGTGGAACAGAAATAGAGAAATCAGGAGGGATACCTAGTTTATCATAGGAAGAACTTTTTGCTTGTTTCGGACATAGATACTGAAGTAGATAAGAGTGTCTTAGTGAAAATATCTGATGGGCAGTTAGAATTGGCTAGAGAGAGTTGAAAAAGAAGCATTATAATTCTGGTACAATCAAAAAGATGTTAACTCAAGTTGTATTAGCATTCATAAAATCATATCAAGAATGACCCACTTTCTTGCAGAAAGGTTGCAGAGCTAGCATCAAGAAATTAAACATATCTGTCACAAAAACGAAAGAAAGGGAAGATGGGATTAGTCAAGAGTATAATACCATAGAGAACTAAAAAGGTATTAGTATAGTAAAGTTGCTTGGTGATCATTGAGAATGATGGAATGAAAGACAGGTCATTGGAGAGGGCAGGTGAGGTAAAGTAACAGTGTTTTTAAGATAGAGATGTGTGCATGTGCAGTGGACATGATTTGTTTTGTCTTCCCTCTGGCAATTACTTCAAGCTGCAAAGAGCTCTAAGTCTCAGCTTACCAAAGTTGACAAATATAGTAAATATTTGTAATATTTAGGCAGTTTTTATGCTAAATAATTTGTACAATTAAATGCCTTTTGTTTAATTTTATTTTAGAATCTTCCGCCTTCTGTTGTGGCTACTGTTGGTGGTAAAATTTTCACATTTGGCTCCTATAGACTTGGAGTACACACCAAAGGTAACTGCTTTTCTGTGTTCTACTGATAAGAACTTTCAATAACTTATTTGTTTATAATTTAAAAATATAATGAACAAATTTCCATTATCTCACTGCTCAGAGCTAATCATTGTTAACATTTTTCTATACTCGTTATATACTTTCTTATGTACGTATGTTTCTGTGTACTTTAACAAAAATATAATACTTAATATACTCTTCTTGATAAAAAAAATTCTTTGATTTGCAGGAGCTGACATTGATGCACTTTGTGTAGCTCCAAGACATGTGGAGAGATCAGATTTTTTTCAGTCTTTTTTTGAAAAATTGAAACATCAAGATGGCATTAGAAATTTAAGAGTAAGTGTTCTCTAGTATTTAATATTTTGAATTTGTTAACAAATAGCTGAAAAGCTAGGGCTTATGATTGTTGAAATATTTAAGAAATTGCTACATCTTGTTAAAATAATGGATGATGATTAAGAACAAGATTCTTATAGTTATACAGATATGGATTTGAATCTAGAAATCTACCACATATTAGCTCTTAAGTTTTGGTCCAGTTACAGTTCTCTCAGAGCCTTAATTTCCTCACTTATAAAATGTAGATGGAGTGAATAACTTTTTTATAAGGATTTTCTGAGAATTGATGAGATAACTTATATTAAACATTTACTATAATATCTGATCATTGTTAAGGCATATCAAATGGTGGCTGATATAATATATAAAGTTCAGTTAGTAGTAACTCTTTATATGTGTATATCTAGCCATTTATTCGGAAAATAAAATTTCAGCACCAATGATCTATCAAATACTGGCCTTAGTCTCACTAATACAAAAGTGAGCAAGACAGTTTATGGGAGGGAAGAATTGGGGGAACTAACTTGAATGGGTAGTTCTGATACAATCAAGTGCTAAAATAAGATGAAGTTCAAAGGATCGGCGTTATTTGGGTGCATGGCAATTTCTTAGGTTAAAAATTAATTTGAGGAATTAAGGAAGACTCAGATATCATGTCTACTAAACCTAAACTATAGTGACTGTATTTTTTTGATTGATTAGTCATCAGTTCTAACACTGGTGCTCTTTAAATTATCAGTTCAATTTAATATCAATAAATATTAAGTACCCAGATGTTAGCAGTTCTGCCTGTCAGTTCTGATTAATATTTTTAGGAGAATAAGTTGGATAACGATGCTCAAAGACATTTTGTGTATCTTAATAAGCAGTCACAAAGTAGAAGTACTTACCTGGAATGTAAGACCAAGAACATTTTCACTTTTTCTGTTGAGTTAAAATACAAATTAGGAGCAAAGGTATTCACATTATTGGCAGTTAGGAAGAATGAAGAAGGATTACATTTTATATAATTGTTTTCCTCTTTTGTAGGCTGTAGAAGATGCCTTTGTACCTGTTATAAAATTTGAATTTGATGGAATTGAAGTAAGTGTTTAATATTTTTTTTATTTTATACTATAAACTATTCAACCCATAAGGTTTTTTTTAGTTGTTTTTAATCAGACTTAATTAGAAACATTTTAAAGAATCAAATAGTCTTTAAATAGTCCCTCTCCTTCCTCTTTCCTATATCTGTTGACTTCTCACCGTGGAAAATGAACCAACCTCCATCCCTACCCCCCATTCTTCTCATTCCTATAATCTAACAAATTATATAATTTTATTATAATTTTAGTCGGAGCAATATTCAGTTTTTACATTATTATTATCTTATAAATAATGTTCAAAACTGAGCACAAAGTGTACTAGATTACCATTCTTTGCTGTGTGGCATTTTGTTTTCTTAGGTGTTAATGTTTTGCACTTTGTTTGCATGGGTTTATGCTTAAGACTAATTCAAATTCAGCCTCTCCTAGATGTCTAAATTGCCTCTAGATTT
Source organism: Macroglossus sobrinus (assembly GCA_004027375.1). Classification (NCBI taxonomy): domain Eukaryota; kingdom Metazoa; phylum Chordata; class Mammalia; order Chiroptera; family Pteropodidae; genus Macroglossus; species Macroglossus sobrinus. The sequence goes on along the minus strand of PVKZ01002232.1, from coordinate 55,735 downwards.
AGATTTCTCAGGTGTTCTGTAATTATCATCTTGAAAATATATTTCACTAAGTCTCCTCACTTGTTCCAATCCATGACCGATATATACATGTCATCCTGACATTTTTTTTTTTATTACTCTCATCCTGAGATTTCCTTTTGTTTTTCTCTAAAGTTTTCTTTCTTCACTCTCATTTTAGTGGCACTTATTCACTAGCTTCTTGAGATATTGCATGTTTAAAAATATCTTTGTTCTGTTCTCACACCAAATTGGTAGTATGAGTGTACTAATATAGAGTTCTAGATGGAAAATAATGTTTCTTAGAATTTTGATGGCCTTGCTCATTGTCTTCTAGCTTCTGTGCTATGTTGAGAAGTATGGTGCCATTTCGATTCCTTATCCTTTGTATGGGATCTCTTTTGTCTGTTTGAACACTCCTATGATTTTTTCCCTTAGTCTTCACAGTTATAAAATTCATGTTAATACACTTTAGTATGTGTCTTTTCAGCCAGATATGCTAGGCATTGAATAGTCTTCAACTTGGAAACTCCTGTCCCTCCATTCTTGGAAATTCTGTTTACTTCTATTGGATTTCCTGCCTTTGTTTTCTCCTTTCAGGAGTTCCTAACATTTGTATGTTGGACCTCCAGGACTGTCTTTTAATTTTTTTTCAATCTTTTCCTTCCCATATATAAATCACATCTTCATATTTTTATTCAGCTTTTTGTGGTTTTCTCATCTTCCAAACTTTCTGTTGTTTTCTATTTCTGTTATATTTTTAATTTCTAAGAATAATTTTTTATTCTTAAACATTCCTTTATATTTACTTATACATTTACTTACACCCTCCTGTCCTTATTTCCTGGATACAATATTTTTTATCTTTGCTTTCTTAGATTTGCTGAGTCTGTTACCACTTGCCCATCTACTTTCCAGCTTTCATAGTTCTTGCTGTTATCTCCTATTTTTCTTGTTCTAGTGGGTTATGCCTTTAAAAACAAAATAAAAAACAAAACAAAAATTTGCAGGTAATGTAAATGTGTGTTGGATCTGCCATATTTATCTAGAAATTCACTGATAAGGTTTTAATTTTTTTTTATAACACTTGGCATATATTCTAAAATTAAAATGCTTTCCCTTAATTTGAAAATTTAATTCTCCCCACAGAACTTGTTGGTGATTTTCCCATGTGAAATTATGTACATAGGTCTTTTGAAGTTTTGGTAGAACTTCCAAAACTAATAATTATAACTTTTACATTTTTGAGGTGGGGACAGGGGAGAATGGTCTAGCAAAAGTAATATTTTTCTCTTTTTTTTGCATATTTCCAAAGATTGATCTAGTCTTTGCAAGACTGGCAATACAAACCATATCAGATAATTTAGATCTAAGAGACGACTCGCGACTGAGAAGCCTTGATATAAGGTGTATTCGCAGCCTAAATGGTAAGATTCTAAAAAGAAATCTTATATATCCGCTTAAAAACAACTTGACTAATAGAGATCTTTTTGCAGTACCATTAATGGACTTTTTTAAGGGACTTGACTCATTTAAAAATGATGATGTAAATTTCTTTATACAGATAATCTGAATACATTTATAAACATTTGAAAAAAATTTCATTTGAATGTTGTTTATGTTTGTAGTAGTCGTTTTCAAACTTCTTGATTCAGGACTCTTACATGCTAAAAATGTATTGAGAACCCCAAAGATCTTCTGTTTATGTGGGTTATATCTGTCACTATTTATCATATTAGAAATAAAAACAAATTTTTTAATATTTATTAACTTTAATTAATTTATTTTACAATAATAGTAAACCCATTAAAGTGAATATAAATTTTGTGTGAGAATGGTTTTTTTGCATTTTTGTAACTCTTTAATTTTTAACTTAATAGAAGATAGCTGAATTTTCATATCTGCTTTTACAGTCAGTTTCTTATAATATTTTGTTTTGATTGAAGCATAGGAAGAGAATCTGCCCTCTAAAAGATATGTAATTGGAAAAGGGAGGAGTATTTTACTAGCCTTTTCAGCTTTATTGAGTTATAATTACATACTGTAAAATTCATTGTTTTTAGGTGTACAGGTTAGGTGTGCACCACAATTCAATTTTAGAACATTTCATCATCCTCAAAAGATTCCTCATAGCCATTTGCAGTCATTCTCCTTTCGAACTTCTTAGCCCCAGGCAACCACTGATCTACTTTCTGTGCCTTTTCTGGACATCATATAAATGAGATCATACAGTATGTGGTCTTTTGTATCTGGCTTCTTTCACAAACTTAGTGTAATGTTTGTGACATTCATCCACGTTTGTGGCATGTATCAGTAGTTCGTTCTTTTTTGTTTCTAAGTAAAAGTTACTGTTTTTTAGTTAGTATATCTAATCTAAACCATATCAATTAATTTTTTGTGCTCTATTACATTAAAATCCATAGGTCTGTCTTATTCTTTAGATGGCTTTTTTATACATGCATGATTCCTTACTATCATGTCTTGGTCACTTGGAAAATACTGGTTTGCAAAGTTATTTGGATCTTTTAAATGTTAACTCACATTTCATTATATAGTATCAAAAATAAATCAATGACAGAAAAGTCTTTAAGTATTGGAAAGATGTCCAAAATTCTAATTTTTACTTAACCCATTTCTCGATTGCTCCGAGAATAATCACCAGCAGCACTTGTGGCTGAAGCATTTATTTCGCTGAATCTTGTGGATTACAGTCCTAACCTTACTCCCAAAGTTTGCCACAAAGTATCTTGCTTTTATTATTATTTTCACATTGTACTAAATCTGTAGTCTCTGGAAACAAATGACATTCTATTTATACCATTCTCTTTTTAGTAGTGGTATTTCTATTTACAAAATATGGTAACTCTCAATTGCTTAAAAACGTCAAGTCCTAGGAAACAGCAATTCTCCGTGTGATATTAAATTAACACTAGCAGCAAGCTGCATTTTTTTTCCTAAACAAGTGTTAAAATTTGATTACTTGCAACAGATTTTGTCATTTGTTTTCCTTGAAGTGAGGGCTTGCTTTGTTCTGTTTTTAAGAAAATGACTGCTAAACACTCGAGTATGAATAACCATAGTTTGTCAATCATTCTTTCAAATAAAACTGGTATTCCTTGAAAAAAAGCATATTCTTACCTCAAACATCTCCAGACATCCACACACATTCATTTCCTGTTTTCTAACTGCATGTGTGGTGGTAAAATAGATATTGTCACTTAGAACAATTTGTTGCCACAGCTTAGATTCAACACTAAAGTGGCAGTTTTACTCACCACTGCTTTTGTACCATGAGTGCAAATGTTAACACAGTGAAACAGGCAGGGGGAAATAAAGAAAGAAAAGTCTTATTATTATTATAAAAATAGGTTTAACCAAACAGATTCCAAGGGTCCACAGACCATACTTTGAGAACTACTGGTTTGTAGTATCTTTTGTTTAACTGAATCATTGTGTTTTGGTATACTTCCAGGGTGCAACAGTAAATCACAGTATTTGTGGTATTGCATTAAAGCAATAACACTTTTATAACTTGGAGGCATTTGATTAACAGTAAGTCAGATATGGGAGAAAGCAAGATATGCAGACCCATTTCTTATTTTAATATTGGATTGCATTACTGGTGCCTTTGAATTCTTTAAGCAAAATTTATCGTATTAGTGCTAAATTTCAAATACATAGAGGAAATAAACCATCACATTTTATCTTGCTGTTTTTAGCATTTGAAAGTCGAGGTTAGCAGGGCATTTGAATTAACTGGGTTTTATTGCATACGAAAAATAAATGCTTTATCTTTTTCAGGATGCAGAGTTACTGATGAAATTTTACATTTAGTGCCAAATAAAGAAACTTTCAGACTTACCCTAAGAGCAGTCAAATTGTGGGCAAAACGTAAGTATCTGAACTTTTATTTTATGTTTGCATTGTAAAATTATAATTTTTAGTTGCTAATGATAGAAGCATAGATGGAAACTCCTGAGCCTATTTCTGATACTGGGGGATTAAGGGGATTTCAGGTGCAACGGTTATGGTGCTCTAATGTGAGACTCTACCTCCTCTCCTCTTGGGTAAAAACTTAAAAGCCCTTCACTTTCTTAGGTTTCAACCAGGCAGTCAGAATGAGTTAGAACTTGAAGTGTAAAACCCTCACTGGTGTTTGATCTATGGGCAGGATCATCTTATCTTTATCTCCCCATCACCAACAAATTTTATAGTAAGTGTTCAGTAAATTTATTAAAGGTAGAGCCTACACTGATAGTTTTAACTTGCTTTTCTTTTTACATTATAACACTCCTTTAATAAAAGCTAGAACTACAGTAGGTTATATGTATGGAATATGGTTCATAAAAGGCCCAGTCATGAGCTTACACAGCACATTTTGTATTTGTAACTACGTTTAAGTAGTGCTAATTTCTGGCACCAGATTTTACATAGTCTAAAACAGGGTTCTCCAATAAACCTTCCTGTGATGATGGAAATTTTTCATATCCTTGCTGTCCAATACAGGAACCATGTGGCTACTGAGCACTTGAAATATGCAACTGAGAAACTGAATTTTAAAATTTTATTTAATTTTAATTAGCACCTAAGAGAAAAGATATGTTCACATAAAAACTTCTACACAAATATTCATAGCAGCATTATTCATAAGACAAAAAGTAGAAACAACCAAATGTCCTTAAACTGATGAATAAACAAAAAGCAATATATCCATAATGTATGTTATTTGGTAATGAAAAGGAAGTATTGATGCGTTATAATATATTTGAACATTGAAACTCTTATGTTGAGTGAAAGAAGCCAGTCATAAAAGATCACAAATTGTACAACCCCATTTATGTGAAATGTCCAGGATAGACAAATCTATAGAGACAAAGTTGATTAGTGGTCATTTAGGTCTAGGAGGATTGGAGGGAACATAGGGGTGTGACTATAAAAGGTTTCTTTTTGGGGTGATGAAAATGTTCCCAGAATTGATTCCAGTAATGGTTGTACAACTCTGAATATACTAAAAACAACTGAATTTTATACTTTAAGTGGATGAATCTTATGGTGTGTGAATGATGTCTCAGTAAAGCTATTAAACCACCACCCCCCCATAAAAAAAATAGCCACTTATGACTTGTGGCTACTATATTAGACACTGCAAATCTAAAAAGGCCTTAAGCAAGTAGTATTTGTCCTTGGGCTCAGTTATCTTTCATAATCAGGATAAAGTAATTTTCAGTGGGGGGATATAAACAATTTGTCTTAACTTTCAGATTAAATTAAATACCATGTTTTGTTAATTCTTAGATGCATATTTTTCACATTTAACATCTGACATTGATACTTTATTTTTTTCTCTTTATGGAACTTAAAATCATGCTATGTTGTTTAATTGAGAGCATTTTGGGTTTGATGAAATACGGTAATGCTTCTTTATAAATTGCTGTAAGAAGCAAACCATATGAGAAATGAGTATTATCAGTAGTGTATTATACTTTATAGAGAGGTATCTAAATTATGTTAAATACTGAAGTTAGTTCCCACCTTTACACTTGATTTTAAAATGCCCATGAACATGATTACTAATGAAATAGTTCCCTTCAGATATCTTTCCTTCTCCTTTTCATTTCTCTTTCAACCATAGCTATTGAAAAGTGGGAGATTCCAATGTTATATCAGGAGAGCTTGGTTGGGCAGTCAGAACTGAGGCAGAGAACTGAGGTGTCTATATTGGAGGGCAAAGCAGGGGATAAGGAGAGCAGCTGACAATTTACTAAGAACACTATGGGACTAGCTCGTTGATTTTAGTGTTTCTCTAAGGAAAGAGTTCTAAGCAACAATCTTAGGAAGCAGTATAAGTGGCTGAATGACATGGATAGTAGCCCTAACAATTAACATATGTATTAATTTTCTAGGACGTGGCATATATTCCAACATGCTAGGATTCCTTGGTGGTGTCTCCTGGGCAATGCTAGTTGCAAGAACTTGCCAATTATATCCAAATGCAGCAGCTTCTACTTTAGTTCATAAGTTCTTTTTAGTTTTTTCCAAATGGTAAGTATTCATATGCATACTTTCATTATTTACTAATCTCCACCTTTATGTAAATTTGTTTGGAAATTTAAGAGCTATGCATAGACATTTTGTTTGTTGTCCTACCCTTCCTTTTTTAAGTTAAAATTTAAAAATATCAAAATTGGGTCAATGAGGGGACATTAGATGGCACTTTCTTCTAGGGGTAATCTGTAAATGTGCTCCTTTAGCTTGAGAGAGTGGTTGCAATATTTTGGTTCTGCCAACTACTACCTATATAGAGGTTAAGATATGCCTCATATATAAAATGGAGATGATAATCATAGCTACTGCATGGATTTGTTAGTATTTTAAGTAAATATTAGCTGTTGCTGTTATTAAATTAACAGTTAAATCCATGAAAGCAAATGAGAAAGGAAAGAAAAATTCAGATTTAAATTAGTTACAGCTAATGAGCAAAGCAGTATGTGCCCTTTCAGAGAATACTGTTTTAAAACAGCAGCTTTTTCCTTTGTATACTTTCTTCCCTTTCTCATTTCTTTTTTTTTCAATAACAAATAACCAAAACATTTGCTGTATGAAAGTTGGAACAAAGTAATGATTTTAACAGTTCTTGAAGTGAGGTCCTATGTCATTTAATTTGTTTTATTCTTGTTAGGGAATGGCCAAATCCTGTGTTGCTGAAGCAACCAGAAGAAAGCAATTTGAATTTGCCTGTTTGGGATCCTCGGGTACGTGACTTCTTATAGAATTTTATTAAATCTTTTATGTAAAGGACAATTGTCTAAATTACAGTCCAGTAAAGATAATTCCTCTTATGCCTGCTCATCTTTCTGTGTATAGTCCTATCCCTTCCTTTGCTGTGTTTTTTGGTGTAGATGATGTGTATCTCCAATCATGATCCAAATGTTAAAATTACCCATGTAAGACTAGATGTGGGTATGTCAGCCAAAATATCATAATTCATTGTTAAAAACTGTCTTACAAGTAATTAGTTACTAATAATAAAATACCTAAGTATATAAAAGAGATGTTTTGCAGTGTAATTTAAAGCAGATTTATGGTTCCAAGATAACAACTCTCACTCACCTTGCACTTTAATTTGCTTTTAGAATGAGTGCTCATTTCCCTGAGTAAACCTAAGGAAGTCATCCACTGAGTAGACGCGAAAAGAGGATTGACAATCATTGTACTACAAAATGCTTTTTGAGGCTATGATACTGTATTTCCTTGGTTCTAGAAGACCATTGTTTATAAGATATACCATCAATTTAACAGCTTTTCAGGGGAAAATAAACTTCTTCAGTGTTTCCTTTGACTTTGACTATCAGTCACATTTGACTTCAGAAATAAACATACGTGGGGAGGGGAAATGTACTTCTTAGAATTGAGGAAATGTAGTATTAAATTTATATTTCATATTCTTCAGACTTTTGGGGAAATGAAGTGAGGACAACTGAAATAGGAGAATAGATCTATTATTCTGCTTCTAATTTCACAGGTAAATCCATCAGATAGGTATCATCTCATGCCCATAATCACCCCTGCCTACCCACAACAGAATTCTACGTATAATGTGTCCACATCAACTCGAACAGTAATGGTAGAAGAATTTAAACAAGGTAAACCTGTTGGTCCTATTGCCCTTTACATATTCCCACAAATTTTTGGTTGACAGCAATTTTATTCTCTATTGCAGTTATGCCTGTTATTTCTTAGAATTCTTTCAGATGTGTATTTTTTCAATAAATGGTTTTCCAAAATTTATGATAATATTAAGGCCAGACATGGAGCCAGCCCAGTCTAGTTGAAATAGATTTTTTGTGTTCTGAAAAAGAACATAGTAAATTTATATTTTTTTACTCAAGAATTGGTGGGATTAGCAGTTCAGGTGTAGGGTGACATAGGGGCTGGTAATACTATGGTCAGTGTTGATAATCATTCCCTTCTCTTTAATTTAGGTCTTGCAGTCACCGGTGAAATTCTTCAAGGGAAATCAGACTGGTCAAAACTACTTGAGCCACCAAATTTTTTCCAAAAGTACAGGTATTTGAAAATTTGCATTTTGTGTGTGTGTGTGTGTGTATTTAAAGAAGGAGAATGTTAAACTTACAAAGTTTATTATAATAGGTGACAGTTGTCACTTATATTTCAAGTGAGGTAGAGAATAGGTTAGCAAAAGTCCTAAGCGATGAGAGTTTCTATATTCTAGTAGGACCTAACCCCCTGTTAGTTGTTTTGTTTTTTGCTTTTAGTGAATTGTTTTTAATTGCATGGTCTGGAATTGATTTTGTGAAAATCAGAGCATGTTTTAATTTTCATAAACTGTGTGCTTGTATTAGCTTTGTTGTTCACTGGAAGGGAGAAAGAAAAAGCAATGATGAAAAAGCAGACACTCACAATGTTTCTGGCCTTTTTTTTTTCTTCTGATTATTGCTGAAAATTCTTCATAGACATTATATAGTATTGACTGCCAGTGCATCAACAGAAGAAAACCATCTAGAGTGGTAAGACTTATATTTCAAGTTCTCTACCTACTGTGTGGTGATACCATGTTTATATGTTGCTTTACCATTTATAAAACACTGTCTTCATTTTATTAAATCTTATTGGTGACTGTAGCACATGACCATGGAGCATCAGTGTTTTAGAAATGCCATCATATTAATGGTTTTAGAATCAGAATTTACACAAGATAAGGATATATGTACAAGATCTTTGCCTTTTGTCATTTCTTAGAGTCAGTTTAAATTATTCTGATACTTCACCTCTCACTGAATTTTCCATCCTTGCCATCATGTTTTCCCCATCAAACAAGAAGGAAAAGACATTTTATCCATTCTTTTAAGGGATGGTGGCATGAAAGGATTTAGAATTTTAAGCTTCTGCCAACAGAGAAGAGAACTTTTGGTCAAGGAGTGGTGCATTCTTTCTAGTGTATCTAAATTTATTTCTTCTGCCTCTAGTGTACTGACAATCCTAATTCCATCAGACAGAAGCTGTTAGGTCACCAGAGATGGTTGTGCTTTCCTCAGGTCTGACTTCTGGAAAAGGAAAATAGAACAATCCTATCTTATTTTTGCTTCAAGAATTTAATGCTTATTTCATTGATTATTAAAGGGACCCTGAAAGAAACCTTTCACTGAAACAGTATTTCATTTATCTGGATCAGGGGTCAGGAAACTATAGTCTGGGCCAAATCAAGTCTTCTGCCTGTTTTTATAAGTTTTATTTGAACACAGCCATACTCACTGATTTATGTATTGTCTACAGTTGTTTTCCTACTACAAGGCAGAATGGTTTTGGCAGAATTGGTATGGTTTACAAAGCCTAAAATATTTATTATTTGGGTCTTTACAGAGTCAGTTGGCCAACCTCTCATTTAGACAACACTGAGGAATAACTCAGTTTGTATATCTGCTGTTGAAGCATGCAATTATAGTGTGTATGCTTTTTCAAGTGTTTTAAAAATGTAAAAATGTTCTTATAGTTATTCTTTCTAATAAAATCATTTAATTATAACTGACAGAAGTCATATTTCTTAAGTGAGGTAGAAAAGTTGCAAAAATCTGATGAAACTTTCTATATTTTAGTAGCATCTCATCTGATTTTAGTGAATTACTTTTTAAATGCCATAGCTAATATCGATTTTGTGAATATTTTATGAATTAAGTGCCAATTATTGGCTTTTGGATCACATTATTTAAGCATATCTTAGCCTTAAGTTTTATACAAAATTGGAAAATGCAAAAATATTTTTATTTTGAAAATGCAAAAAGATTTTGAACCAGATTAATCAACAGTTTTTGTTCATGCTCAATCATGAACAAATAGGTAGAGAATTTTACATCAGGAATGCATTAAATCGATCAGTTCTTTTTCAAAAAATGGGGAAAACAAATTCACTAACTTGTCATTTACTTGAATGGTGTTTTAAAAAGTCACTAATATATTTGGACTGAACTTTTAAATGAATATGTAAAGTATAGCTGATACACTGGTTTACTTGGCTGTAGCTTCCAAATTTAATATGGAAAAAGCTGTTCATTGTTTTCTTTTAGGGTTGGATTAGTAGAATCTAAAATCCGTGTACTTGTTGGGAACTTGGAACGGAATGAATTTATTACACTTGCTCATGTAAATCCCCAGTCATTTCCAGGAAATAAGGAACATCATAAAGAGTAAGTTAATTATTTTTTAATATTATATTTCTTAAATAATGTTATTTGACATGCATTTTAAGGTCATGTGTGAGACTGTCATTTAATAAGCATTGATGAGGGATGGTACATTATGTATTTGACCTTGAGTAGTCATGCATTAAAAATAAGTACATGTTTTGTTGGTAGCCTAGAGACTCCAGAAAAACCTCAAATCACAATATTTGGAGCACCTTTAAGCATATATTTAGTAAGTCATTTTCAAAGCCATTTAATCCTCTTTATAACAACACGGTATAACTTACCAATGTTCTCGGTGTCAGTTTTAAGAATTTTACAAAACACTGAAATTTTTATTTGTTTTCATAGAGACCAAGTTTTAATAACTAAATAGCATCTGTAAAATTGTAAAAAATTAATAGAAATTCTTGAATTTTATTTTATAGCAACAATTACGTATCAATGTGGTTCCTTGGAATAATTTTTCGAAGAGTAGAAAATGCAGAAAGTGTTAACATAGACTTGACATATGATATACAGTCGTTTACTGATACAGGTAAGACTTTGTCATCATAGAGCTATGGTTGTAATGCAGTTATCAGGTTCTACAATTGGTTAAATGAATACAGTACATCCATATTATGAAAATCTATGCCGTTATTAAATAAACAAAGGCATTATGAAACAATTTGCATGACATGAAGTGGGGGGAAGATTGCAGAACAGTGTGTATAATGTGTTACCATTTACATAAATAAGAAAGAACATATGCATGTTTGCTTATAAATAGAATATTTCTGGAAGGATATATAGTTTTTAAAGAAACTGGCAGAACTGGCTTCAAAGTCAAGGAACCAGGTGTGTGTAGGGGCCAGGGGCAAGGAGACTTTACTGAATACTCTTGAACTCTTTAAATTTATACTATGTGAATGTGTTATCTGTTCTAAAACAAAAGGAATATTGAAGAAACCCTACAGGTGATTCTTAGTGTGCACAGCCAGGATTTGTAATCACAGTCATAAAGATGACTTGATTTTTGTTTTTTGCATGAAATAAATATCAGTCAACACACTAAATTCTTGTGAACTAGCCCTCACATTTATTATGAAAGTGCAGATTCCTGTACATTACCTTAGAACTACTGAACCACACTCTTGGAGTGGAGCCAGAGAATCTGCATATTGAACAAGCACTCTGGAATGAAAGCAAATTTTTCTATTCTAATTTGGGCTCATTTTTCAAAAAGAAAGAGGTTGGGAAACTTTATTACATATTTATAAAATATTCTCCAGATAGATACTGAAGCCTCAAGAGATTAAATAATTTACCACCTTTCACAGTACTTACTTGCAATAGAAACCTCCCATCGTCTTCAATAAGCTTATCATCTAATTGAGTATTCACAGTTAACAGACATTAATTAAATATTAAATCAGTAAATAAGACTGATTTTCTAATAAGGTTTGAAAAGCACTGGGATAGGAATCTAGGGCTGTGTATATTCTGTTCCTGGCACAGGTATTTAGGGCTGTTGAGCCTCGTTTCCCCACCTGTACAATAAGGTTGTACTTTTAGATGGATTGCGACACCTGACATTCTACAATTGGTGTAGTAAAGGCAGCTTCATGGAGAACGAGAACTTGATCTTGGGTATTAAGTATAAGGATTAACTTAAACTTGGACAAGTAATTATGAGAAGAGACTTCCTTTGGGGAAAATAGCAGAAAACAAGATTTGAAATAAAACCTTTTGCATACATTTATTTTGTCGATGATGTGATTATGGGAAACTCTTAGAGTTGGACATAGAAAACTAGTGAGTACTTGAATAGGATTGTGACCTGGTGAAGATGTTTTAGAAATATTTGATCTGTAAGAAGAGTGTATGATTGTGTTTGTGTGGTGATGGGGAGTATGTATTTTAGAAAAGAAAACGGAACCCTTGTTTGCATTTAACATATTGTCATCGTTACAGTGTACAGGCAGGCAAACAATATAAACATGCTAAAGGAGGGAATGAAAATTGAAGCAACTCATGTTAAAAAAAAACAACTTCATCACTACCTTCCTGCAGAGATTCTTCAAAAGAAGAAAAAGGTGAGTCTGTAATCTTAACTCTCTAATATGGTTCCTGGAAACATTTGCATTCTTACAATTCTCAAACCTATTGGGAAGAGGGGCGGTACAGACAATTCAATCTTGGACCAAAATATCACTGTCATTAATCACAAAATAACTTGTTTTATATGTAGTTTAGAAATTAAAATAGTCATTATTCTCACTTTTTGAAATTCTAAACACTTTTCCTTCTTTCAGCAAAGTCTTTCTGATGTCAATCGAAGTTCAAGTGGACCTCAGTCTAAAAGATCATCTCTGGATGGCAGTTGTTTGGATAGCTCCAGAGACACTGATAATGGAACACCTTTTAATTCCCCAGGGTCTACAAACAAACCTTCCAAGCCCGATGTTCCTCCTTCAGGAGAAATGGAAAGGTCTATATTTCAAAATTGTCCTATCATCCTTCATTTTATTTGAGTATAATATAAACTTTTCTATATTTTTGCTAAATACCTTTTTTTAATTGTTAAATTATTTTATTTTACCAGTAGATAGTTTGTGCAGAAATACTGGACAGTTCGTAGTATTCCTGTGGGGTTTGGCCTAAGGTTTATTATGAATATGTGGGAATAGAGTAGTTCATGGCAGTGGACATTTTCTGTTTGATTTTTTTTCTCTTAATTCTCACTGGGTTCTCTGCCTTTTTCTCCCCTTTTCTTTCAATGAAATATTAAAGTAGGAATACTTGAAAGAAATAATCCTAAATGTTAAAATAAGTGTCTTAAATAATATTTAAATCATTTAATGATGATAATTTAACACTTTTAACAGGAATAATGCTGACCTTGCTGCTGTAATTGTGGAAAAGCCACTGAGTGTCCTGCCAGCTCAAGGACTATCTATTCCAGTCATTGGTGCAAGTAGGTATCTAAACTTTTGTAAGTAATGATTCTACTACATAAATATTTAATCACTAAAATCTTTTTTCCTTTTCAGAAGTTGACTCTGTGGTAAAAGCTGTATCACCCCCAGCTGTGTGCACTATTCCTACTGTAGTAGGACGAAATGTTATTCCTAGGATCACAACACCCCACAACCCTGCCCAGGGACAACCACATCTAAATGGAATGTCGAATATAACTAAGAATGTTATATCCAAGAGATCCCATTCCCCATCCATAGATGGGTCTTCAAAGAGATTGAAAGACATAGAAAAGGTAGAGTTACAGCTTTAGTGGTGATTCAGTAGTAGATCTTTGATTTTTTAGAAGTTAAAATAGTACTAAAGAAACTCACAGTTCTCCATAGCTATCTTAATGTTCTATTAGATTTTTTACCCTAACCTTAAAGGAACAATACTGATTGTCCTAAATTCCAATTACTAATATGTCTGAAAACTTGAATGATTGGTTTAAGTTTCTCCTTGACTTACACAGAAGTCATTATTGGGAGCTAAATATTTCTTATGTTATATTGTTCAGATCCTTTGCCTCCAGTAGGGGGTGGTAAAACTATTTATTATAAACTAAATTGAAAGATCACTCAAACTGTAGAAATTAAGCATGGCAGTTGAATTCAATCTATTTAATCTAATTTAAATTCTTTTCTATAATCAACATGTTTATAGGTAGTTTTGATACTAGCTAATCACTAGTTTCTCAGTTTATATCGGTTTTGTATGTTTTTCAAGGTAATAATAATAATCATTTTAATGTTTATATTTTAGTTTATTCGACTCGAATCAAAGTTTAAGGAATCGCGTGCTGCTGAAAACAGAAAAAGAAAATCAGTGGTAAATATATTAATAGTGTGCTTCAAAATACTTTGAGTCATGTATCAGAAAAAGTACTGTATTTGAACATGGATCAGATTAGATCTGTCTGACACGTTTTGGTATGTCTTATTTCATGTAGAAATAAGCATTTGCATATAAGAAAGGTTTCACTTGTATATAATTCTTCTATTTTCAGGATGCCATTGGAGGAGAATGTATGCCTATTCCAACTATTGATACATCACGCAAAAAGGTAACAGTCTTATTCATAGGTAATATTTTTGGTTAAAATTTGTAGTTAATGTACAAGAGCCTAGCACTGGGTGAAGGAAAAGGTGATAAGATTTTGTCACTATCCTCAAAGACCAGCAGTATAATTGGGAGTGGAAATAGCAAAGTATATGATCCTAAAGGTATGTCCCTCAAGTAAAGATGAAAGAGTAGTTTAAGACTTCATAATTTATTCAGATTAAGTTCAGTCTTTGTTTTTTATTTTACTTATCTTTAAAGAAGCAGTTTAGTGCTCAGCACAGTAATTTCTTACCAACACTTGATAGCATATCTTTTTGTTGTGCACCACTGCTTACTGTCAAACTTCAGGTTTGATAGTTAGGAACCATACTTATTAATATTTTGAAGGAACCAAAATACCAATGTATATACTAAGTACCTTTAAAACATAAGCTAAACAGCTCCTAAATTTCAGTTTAAAATTTTAATTTTCAAAGAATTACCATTGAAACTAATAATATGGTGTTAAGCATGGTAAGATGATAAGCAGGTGCTCAAAATTCAGCCTTGTGTAAATCAAAGAAAGCCCTTCTTTGAGAGTTTATGCTGAACAATGTACAGAATGGCTTTTCACCCCCAATTAAAGAATAAAATGCATCTCATCACAATCATCTGTCACCCTGCTAGGTTCCCCAGTATGTATTAGCCATTCTAAAGCAAAGTAGAAAGTGTCCTCATACATTCTATTAGTTGTAAAATTTGTAAATTCCTTTTAACATAAGAGAGTATTACAAAAAATATGAGTAATTATATGTGATAAGAAAAACTTTTGAAATGGATATTAAAGTATGAAAGCATGAAATAACCTGTCTGGGTTTTGCTTTAAAATATTTCAAGTATAAAGGGTAAGGGCATAAGCCAAATGTGGCAAAATGTTAATGTCTGAGTCTTGGTTTAGCATCTAAGTCTTCATTGTCCTATTCTCTTTTTATACATGTCTTTTTATACATTTTGGATGTGGATATTATATAGATAATTGTTTAGCCAAGGTAACATGAGAGAATTAACTCTTGTCATCTCATCACTAGAAGCTAATATACTGTTTCCATCACACAACTCTGTTTTAGGTGTCTGTCTTTGTCAGTTTCTTAGACTCTGCCTTCATTATATAATAATCCTTAGTTTCTCAAAAGCCTTCATACAAATGTCCCTGAATTTCACCTCACCGACGTTACCTAGCCTGACTACAAAGTCAGTTTTCCTGAAATCTTAAGTAGCTCCAGTGTCCTTCATGAATTTATTATAAAAACTAATTGAGAGATGTAACTGCATACCAAATTGTCCTCTATAACACTCATTATTCCCTCTAAGATTTTCTTGTTAGTAATCAAGCTCTGCATATTTCTCTTTAATATTGCCTGACTTTGAGGAAGACTCTATGCTTTTCTCAGTCCAGAACTGGCAACTGATTTAACAAAGTCTTCTTTCCTATACATACACTCATATTTCTACCCTTATCACACTGTTTTTCACCTAAATTTTTTAAAAAATTCCCCAAACAAATGCCTATGAACATTGAGAGAAAGTATTCAACACGAACTTGAAGTATGTAGGAGCATCATGGATTTGGAGAAAAACTCAATTTTATGACTCACTAGTTGAGCCTTATTTGCTTTTCC
Organism: Macroglossus sobrinus; assembly: GCA_004027375.1. Lineage (NCBI taxonomy): Eukaryota > Metazoa > Chordata > Mammalia > Chiroptera > Pteropodidae > Macroglossus > Macroglossus sobrinus. The sequence continues at coordinate 39,816 of PVKZ01002232.1, read as the reverse complement.
TTCTTTGTTTTTTTTTTTTTTCTAATAGAGACTACCCAGTAAAGAACTACCAGATGCTTCATCCCCAGTTCCAGCGAATAACATCCGTGTCATCAAAAATTCCATTCGACTGACCCTTAATCGGTAAAAGCAGTGCCTCCTTACTTAAGTGAATATGCAATCATTTAGTGACACAGATGCAGCCACTTTTTAAAAAATAGAAGTGGCTGTCATACATAAAATAAGGTGAAAGTTACAGTCATTGGCTTAACAACCTTGAAGTGGTTTTTGAACTCTCACACTTTGACCTGCAGATGCTGTAGCATTCTCTCATTGATTGCTACATACACTTCTCTGAGGATTACCTGCTATCAAATTGTCATCTATAATATTATGGCTTTGTGTTGGAGGTTTCACTGCCTTAACTTTTGATTCTTGTTTCTCTGTTATGGGAACCAGTTCTTGGCTCTTTGAACACTGATAAAACACGTCCTGAAATTTTTTTTTTTTTTTTTGTCTTATGTTGTAATCATTGTACAGAACTGAAAAAGTTGAAAACAAAACAAAAAATTGTCTTGTAATTTTCCAGATGTTAACACATTTACTTTAGCTTTGAAGCCACTTTGTGAAACCAGAGATAAATGAATGTGAGGTATCTTTTCTGATTTCCTCATTTGTGTAGATGTACTTATTGTCTGTTCTGTTTACTTAAATTATTTTTTTCCAGATTGGTACATGGAATATTTTAATTTTTTTGTGCCTTTCTGTCCAATGTTGCATAGTTACCAGCGAGGATTAGTCCAGTGATTACATAAGAGTTGAGCACCATAAATTCTCTGTATTTTGCCTCCCATGGAGGCCTTCAGAATGCATCTTTATTAAGAATCAAAATATAACCAGGATACTGAAAGTCAGTATATGAATGGTGAAATTGTTACATATCTTATCTCATGCCATTCTTGTTAGTTGATTGGTATTTTTTACTGAGGAGCAACTCATTCTGGCATCAACAATAAGATACCTTTTAAGTATGGCAAACTTGTATTTTTGAGGTGTAAAATTAAATTGGCATGACAATTCCTGACCATTACCCACCTTACAACTTCAGACATTTTCTTTACAAACTAAGCATGCAGAAATAAGCAGTGGGTTTTATTGAAACAAAGGCATTTTTGAATGACATTGTTACCAACCATTAATTGGCTCAGGACCTTTGTAATTTTTATTTAACTATAAGTTGTCTTTTTTTACACTGCTTTTTTCAATGCATTTCTTAATATTTTTTAAGTTTCATGAATGCATGCTCAGTTTATTAAAATCCCATAACCATGTAATTCTTGTAATATGTTGATCCAGTGTTTTGTAAATGAAGTCGTATGTATTTTCAGAGTATTTTTGTATGTACTGTAAGATACCATCTTTTCAAAGAGAAAACTTTAAAACCTTTACTGTCTCTCTTTAGTCTAATTTTTTTAAATAATGGATTATGCTTGAATTATTCTTAAAATGGAAATGTATAGCCTGAACAGCCAGAAATGCTGGTATAACCTTTAGCTTTCACTCAGCATTTAGTAGGTCCAATAGGAAAAATTCAAAATGGCATATCTGAATAGTGCAGGGAAAACGCTTGGTTGTGTGTTTTATAGGACTCATAGGACACCTTTTAGCCAGTGGGACACCTTTTAGCAATCTATTTTCTCTTCTGAGCCCTTTACCATTGAGTTTAAATACTTGAGTTCTGATTGTCAGGGAGCAGTATCCTTCTCCTCCCACTCCTGTTCTGTGACCCCCAGGTCTCTGAAATGAAAAGTCTAGTGTCTAACTTGTACAAAGAAAAACTACTTAGAAGAAGAGCAAGAAAAAGGTACAAAGGAAAACTACTTAGAAGAAGAGCAAGGAAAAGGTAATGTTTGTTCCATTATTCACTTTTTACATAGCAGAAGGATGGAATCCCCCCAAGTTGTAGCTTCCTTGGCAAAGCTGTTCTCTTAGCTAACCCTTTTCCTTTATTCAAATATTTTGAAATTTGTTCTATAGATATTCTATTTGAGCAAAAGAGAATGATTATGAAAGGACTGAATAATTGTTGCCTGACTTCAGACTTTGAAAATTTCTTTAGTAAGGGATTTTATTAAATTTCATATGTATGATGTGTTTACATTTCTATATTTAATATCTAGGTATTATCCCCTTCTATTATCAGTCTTCAGAGTCTCTAAGAAATATATATATTATATATATATAATATATATAAAATACATATTATACATATATATTATATATATTATGTATATATAATATATATAATATATTACGTGTGTGTGTGTGTGTGTGTGTGTGTGTGTGTGTATCTTTACCCTATTATATAAACAATCTTTGGGGTGACTAGAGGAGTTTTTCTTTAATAAGAAAACAACAGGCCTGACTTTTGTCCTATAGTATAGTCATTTCTCTTGTTTTAAGAGAGGTCCATTCAGCATGGGGTTAAGACAGCCAGTGGTTCATGTTAGACTTCTCAGAGATAGATAGCATTTTTCAATCTATTTGGAAACCTATTAAGATGGTGGGTTCAGAAATGAAGTGTTTTCTATCCTGAACAGTAGGTAAAATGCTCAGTACATTCTGTTGCCATTGTAGGAGCTCCCTACTGTGCTGGTTCCAAGTAAGTAAAAGGGAAAATATGGTCTGGGGTTGCATGTATGTTCAGAACACTAAGTAGAGACGTTTGATTTTAGGTGTGAAAACTTTACCTAGAAATATATTTTTATAAAGTCAGATAACCTATTCTTCATTATGTAGATACATATTCATTTTCAAGAGGGAATTAAATTTTAATCTCACTTTTCAGTGACTGGCTCTGAAAAATAGTATGTTATCAAAGGAAAACAATTATCTGCTAGTTTAACCTTAGGGACAATTTGAAAGACAGGGTACATGGCTTAAAACCTTGTAAAATTGGGGCATGAGAATGAATTTTAAGAGACTAAATTGGTGCTAACAATAAGAACAACTTCGTCTTAAGACAGTGATTTAGTAACATTATTAAAATGTTTACCATAGCGACAGTGAAATGAAGATGGGCAATGTTGAAATGGGCTAACCTTATTTTCCACTATTCCACAGCTTTGAAGTCTGCATTTCTACCTTGGGTATCAAGGACCCTAGGGAATCCTTTGCAAATATATATAAGTAGTGATTGATAAACATTTTACTGGGGGGATTTCATAGTTTTCATCACCTTCTCAAAATGGTCTATGATCCTAGAAAAAGGAGGGGTCCAGAATTGAATAATCCCAAATATTTGGGCATAAGATTTTTCTGTAGTATTTTTCTGAAAATTAACTTTGGCTCTTAATTGGTAAAGTGGGCTGATGGAGGATGCTGGAACACCACATTTCTAAGTTTCTTTATATATTTTAGATGAAACTTAATCAGTATTTAGAAAAACACTTACCATTGGATTTATAAATGTCCTCATGTTTAGATTCGTCAACAGGGTCAAACTTCAGTTTAATGAATTTCAAGAATAGCTCAGAATGCCCATTAGCAATGGTAAAAAGTAGAATTAATCATTAAACATCCTAATGCTTTGTTTTCAACAACATTAAAGTTCTCTTGTTCTTCTATGTTCAAACCAGAACAGACTGAACAGAACAATAAATAGAACTTTATTTTAAAATATATTTTTTATAAATAAAACTGTATGTGTGTTTCAATGAATAACTATTAAATCTTCCAAAGCTTGGAATTTAGGTCATGGTGATAGTGATAAGTAGTACAGATGATGGAAGAAAATCAGTCTCAATAATGGTAACTATGGATTTTTAAAAAGAATTATACAAGGTCAGATCCTTCTCAAATTCCGTATTTTTTCTGAAATAATTTTTGATATTTTATATTTGAAGTTAGTTGAACAGAAGGTTATCAGACTTACTATAATTTTAAGCTCTGCTACATTTTAGCAAAGACCCACATAATTACTTTATGAAGTACTTAGGATATCTTTGAGGTAAATGGTGCTATATCACTCCACAGTGTTATGTAAAATGAATCCAGCTGCTTTTCCTTTCTAGGTAGCTGTTTGTATAGTTCATATTAATTTTTCCTGCCCTTTATTTGCATTGTCTTATTTCTTAGTTGTACACATGAGCCTCATTATTTGTCTGGAATAAGTAATTAAATAAACTTGCTTTGATAAATAGGTGTTGGTGATTGATATTATTTCTGGAGTAACTTAAATGTACCAGACATCTTATTGTTCAGATTGACAGCCAAGTTGGTCATTTACCATTCAGACTGTTTTTGGCAGAGAACAGTATCTACTATCTGCTTAATATGAAAGTAAAACTTATACTCAATTTACCTCATAAGAATCCCTCACTAAACATTTATTAACAAACAGTAGTACAATAGCATATGCCTCAAGTATTGAGTGCAAAATTCTGTCACCTATGTAGTCAACATCAGGTGACCAGAGTTGTCTTCTAATATTAGGCTGGATAGAGGTACATTCAGCAATCATGCCTTTGGTACTACTGCCTACACAAGTACAAGTTACAGAGCTTTTTACATTCTTGAATTGGAACAGTGACTTGTTTTTAGCCAGTCTACTAGTGTCTTGAATACTAGTACTGAAATCACGAATAAGAACTTGTGTCTACATTAAGACTATTAGCAAGCCAATCATGACACCAATGGAAACACATTTGACATTTATTAAGCTAATTAGCAAAGCTGCCCGTATCGATCTATGGATAACAGAAGAGCCCTTGTACTCACTTGTGAAGCATGCTCTTCCTGATTGGATTGCCAGCAGACAATCCCTGGGTGTGCCTTTGTGATGAAGGCAACTCACTGTTCCTAGGATATAATACAATTTTCACACTATGCTGAAATGTTTTAAATTAACATAACAGGTTCTTTGTGGATCCAAATGCATTAAAGTATTAAGTGCAAAATAGAATTTATAGCACATGTTCTAAAACTATCTTTCAAATGATCCAGCCAAACTTTTACTTATTAGTCCTCAAAAAAACATACTTCTAAACCCTTCCTTTACAATCTGATTATTAACATTTGGGGCTTAATGGCTGCATAAAGCCTTCCATGATAACTTTACCAGAGTGAAATCATACTACCTTCTTAACATGTTACTTGCACCTTTTAACATTTCAATTATTCTAACTTGTGTGATGTTCAGTTTACCTATTGTTTCACCTGACAAGGTTGTAGGTTTGAGAGTAGTAATCTTTATCCAAGAATCTTATGTAGTGGGTGTCCAGAAAATGCGTAAGAGGAAAATGCATGAGTACTGTATGGTTGCTTTTTTGATTTTTTTTTGTATTTTTTAATTTGAATAGGATTATCTAGAAGAGAGACCTGACAAAGGAACTAAGATACAGGGGCACACAAAACTTACTGAAAATCATTGACATGTTTTTCAAACTTTTTCAACTGTAATGTTAGTAAATACATTTAAATTGCAAGTCAGCACATTTTACACACACGAATATATGTGTATATATAATAGATATGTATACACACATGTATAATTAAAACAATTTTTACAAAGCAATGCTTTCCTTACTATGTGTATGTGATCCAGGTTGATATTTTATTTTTTTTGTTTTAAGTGCTAGTTGTGATTTCACGAAGGTGATTTCACAACCTCTCCTAAGTCGTGATCTACAGTGTAAAAAACACTTCATTAGGAGTTCTGTCTCCAAAAGTCCATCTCAAACTTGAATCATTTTTCTTTATTCAGTCCTTCTGTTCTAGAATGCAAATTGGTACAGGAAATAGTACTAGAAAGGACAGTAATCTGAAGCACGTGGGAGTAGGTGAGGTATAGATACACTCCTTTCTTCGAAGGACCGTATTACCCAGAAAACATAACATCTTTGCATCAATTGATAATTTAAAAAAATATAAAAGTCAGAAAAGAGCAAGAATTGGGAGATAGGGATGATATTTTAGTATTGGTCAGTTGGCCTCTGCTGGCCAAGGGATGTCATCAGTCCCTGGAGGGTGGACTGGGGCTTGGGGGACTAAAGAATGACATCTCATTAACCAAGAGTCACATGGATAAATTACTCATTTAGAAAATTCTATTGTACACAGCTGTTATATCCCAGCATGGTTCAGGAACTCAAGGATACTAAAGAACTGAGGTCTAATAGTAAAAGTAGTACTATCTCCTGAGAATTAAAAAAGTGTTTAACATTTACTAAGCATTTAAGGTATACTTTTTAAAACATTTTGGTACTTAATCCTTAATCCTTCATGATCCTATGAAGTAGCAATTATTTTACAAGTGAGGAAATTGAGGCTTAGATTATGTGAGCAGCTCAAAATTGCATAACTATTAACTGGCAGACTCAGGAAGTACGATTCAAAGCCTAGTGCTTAGCAATATCTCCCACTTATGAAAGAAGTTAGATGGAGGTGTTGATCAGGTCTCTGCCACAATGCATTCCATGGAATCTGGAACTTTTGAGGTGAACTTGGTCAGCACCAACAATGCTCATTTGTGCCAGGCTGCAGGGGGCACTGTGGCTTACTGCAGAGAGCCAAGGCTAAGAATCAGGAAAGCCCAGTTCTAGCCAGGCTCTGCCACTTGTATCTATATAACTTTGACACTTGCTCTCTCCGCTGCCCCATCCAACCCATGCTTTGTTTTCTCCCATCTGTGACCTTCAAATCTCACAAGGAAGCTGTGACATGAAAGCAGTCCAAAAGATTAGCAGAGTTCTACAGAAAGGATGGACAGGCAGTTAATCTCCCAGAATGTCAGCTGTATAATATTCCTTAATCATCAGTGTAGGTTGGAACAGGAGGCAAAGGGATTCAGGAGAAATATTGCCAAGAATAGAAAAATGAAGGTTTACCTGATAAGCTTGATCACAGTGAGAGAATGTTAACGTTTCTATCAGAGTATGAGAAAACCAAGTAAATGTTTTAAAATGACATCTCAGAGAAATCAAAAAGCTAAATAAAAATATACAGTGTCAACATGGGTCAGCTGTTTCTATCAGAGTATGAGAAAACCAAGTAAATGTTTTAAAATGACATCTCAGAGAAATCAAAAAGCTAAATAAAAATATACAGTGTCAACATGGGTCAGCTGTGAGTATTCACATAGGCCTAATAATATAGAGAATACTGAACTAGCCTGAAATAGTAACTATACTGAAAAGGTGGAGGTGTGGGGGAGGAGGGACAAGCTAAAAGGATGAAATCTTCGTCTTCAGTGAAAGTAAAATAACTAAAATGGAAAAGTCTAGTGTACGTGTGTTTAGAAATAATAGGAGAAAAGTCTTAAAATGAAATAATTGCCTCTAGGGAGCAGAAATTGAGAATAAGGGGAGGCGAAAAAGATGACTTTTTTCCCTTTTTTAAAAAAAGATTTTTAATACATTTTGTCTTTTACACTAGTATATCCACTATCTAACCAGTATGCGGTAAGCAAGTGTCATAGGCTTTGGAACAGATAGCCTGGAGGTACAGCTTCTAAGGCTTGTAGAACCTTGGGAAAGTTGCTTGACTCCTTTGGGTTTCAGGTAACAAATCTGTAAAGCAGGAATACCAATTCCTATTTCACAGAAGTATAGGAAAGTGGTTAAGAGGATCTGCAGTCAGACTACCTAGACTCAGATTCCAGCTCTCACTGACTGAGAAATTGTGGCAAGTACTTGATTTCCCTGTGCCTTGGTTTTTTTCTGCCAAGAAATGATGATTATAATAGCAGTCTATCTCAAACTGTTGCTAAATAGATGAAAAGATAATCCAGAAGCTCCTGGCACATAGTGGAGGCATTATGAGGTTTATACAAAATAGGACATCATGCACTGTGCATGGTGCTTGACCCATAATGGGCATCCTCTTCTGAAAACACATCAGAAGAATCAAGGTAGGAGGCCAGTGTCTCTCCCCACCGGACTGAAGTGACAGATCTTTACCTCCCATGCAATGATGCAGAGATAGCCCCTCTCCAAACATCTTAGAAGTTTTATTTGGAGAATGTGTAAAACTCATTTCATTCTTACAGAGTCTCCTTGGCTTGTTCTTCAGTCTACTTAAAGGTTACAACAGGTTAGGCTGAGATGAGAAAGCCTATCAAGGCTGTCCCAGCCAGCCCAGGGACTCCCAGAGCACCCAGCAGAGCATGTACACCACCAATGTGCAATAAACACATCTTCTGTTTTCAGATCCGGCATCATCTGAAAAACGACACATGGAGAAATGGCCACAGAAATGACTTAAAGCCACACCCATTCCCAGATGCACCTTTACCTCATTACTCCCCCTCTCCTGGGAGTGAGACAAGACTGTCTAACCCAGATCCCAAGTCACTTCCTGCCAAGGCTTCACAACAATTCAAAGAACTTCTAAGTGCAGGTTCTTTCCAAATAGATTGGTTTCTTGAAACTCACAAGAAGTCAAACACCAGAAAAGAGGGGATTTCTGAAAGCCACCCACTAGGATGGCAACTAGTACTTGGTAGTTTCAAATATTAAGAAAAGAAAAAAAATCAGCGTTGATTAGGCAGTATCTAATCTCCCTGAGCACAGGAAACGAAGGCGATTGAGCCTGATTTGCGGGAGGCCCTGAGGTTGCACAAAGCAGCCACTCCTCTAGCAAGGCCCACTCACCGCCTGCGGAGATGCCTGCTTTGCCTGCCTCCAGCTGAGCAACCCAGAGGGAAAGCACCATTAAATTCCCTGTGAGCTCTGAGCCAGTTAGCTGCACCAAGGTCACCAGGTGAAGGGGATTGGGAAGGAGGGAAGGATGGAAAAAGGATGAGATCAGTTTGACAAGGCTAAGTTGATGCAGCCAGTGGGAAGCAGCCACAAAGCCATATGAATTTGTAGCCATAAATGTGTAGCAAGCCCCTAACAATATTCACCAGGCACTGAGGGAGGCACCCAGGACACAAACAAGAATTAAATTTATCTCAACACTGAAGGACCCCTTGAGTAGGGGGAAGTTGGCTGATATCTTGGTTATCTCTGCTTTGGTCAGGAATGGTGTTGAGGAAGAATAATCTCAGGGTTGAATGTTGTAGGGCAATTAGTTTTCCAGGCAGATAAACAGTTGGGGGAAGCAGGAGGGTAGAAGGCAATGCAGAGGAAGACGCATATGAAAAGGATGGAGGTTCTGGAAATTAGAGGTACTGGGGGTGTGTAGAAGGAGTATTGGATGCATTTGGGGGAAAGGTATTAAGAGTCTGGAAATGTAGGCAGACTCCCACTACCTATGGATGAAAAAGGAAGAGGCAGAGACAGGGAGATAGGCTCTTGCTATGGGACAGCTAAGAAATGGGGAGAGAGGAAACCAGAGTAGGAGAGGAAATGTTTCAAGAGGTTTCTGAGGTAGAATAGATGGGATCTGCTGACAAACTGGGTTAGGGAAAGAGTAGAAGACAAGTCCCACTTTCCTTGGGTTAGAAGGTAGGTTGTATTGTCATTAATCAATTCTGAAAATACAGGGGGACAGCTGGGTAAAGGGTCATGAATTCAGATTTGGCAGTGTTGAATTTGGGCTGCCTCAAGTTCATCCACGTGGAGATGTGCAGTAAGCAGTGGGAAGTATTGTTCTGAAGCCCAGAAGAGAGGCCTTGGCTGAAAGTCTAGTTTTCACAGTGTAGCAGGGTTGTCTGTATAAATATTCGTTGAATGTGGGATGGGGGCTGGGGAACTATCCTCATGAGAATAGTTCTACTAGAGAAACAGGGAGGAGGTGGCTCATCTGATTGATCAGCTTGAAGAAGGATCTGAGCATGTGCAGCCTCTGGGGATTCGCCCCCTCTTGATCTGTCCAGCCATGGGCTGTGGCTCTCCTGGGACTGCAGTGACTTTCTAGAGTGAGCCACTTAGAGCAGACCCAAAGCATGGTTTCCAATCACCTTTATCAGTAATAAAGCAAATATTTTTGTCTCGACCTGTCTCGTACAAATTCACAAGGGAGAAAGTATTAGTTATTGAAACCACTGTCAAACTCCCAACAATATTATTAATATAAGTTTTGTTTTCTGTACTTTTTCCCTCCTCTGCATTCCAAGCAGGAGGTCAGGCCTGTAGTTGTGTTTTTCCTGAGATGATTTTGCAGGTGAAAAAGCAATCTCTAGTTGTCTGTGCTTGGCATTCCTGGAGTGGAGGCCTTGAGAGCTAAAAGAGGAGAGAGAAGAGATTCGATTCTGGGACCGGGAAGAGGGGAAATATCAGCAGGTCTCCAGAGGCCTTGGGTCTGGACACTGCTATGTGTCAACTTGCCAGACAGATGACAAGTTCTCAAATGGGTGATTGATCAGGGTAGTTAGAAAAGCTGGACCCACGGCCCAGGAGCTCTCACTTTGCTAAAGACTCCTTTGCTCCAAGCAGCAAGGCTATTTGACCTAAAAGGACCATGCGGCCGGACCAGGTAACATCTCGGCAATTATCAGCCAGAACCAAAGACAAAAGGCTTTGCTTAAAGAGGCCCTCCATGAGAAGCTGATATTGGCATACCCCTCAGTGGAAGGGGAGACATTAAACAATTTCTGAGATTAATTTCCTGCCACTTCAGTAGAATGGGGGCTCCATGTCAGATTGAAGTTGATTTAAGGAAAGTCAAGAAGTGTGCTATTTCCTTCACTTCAGGTTTGATAGACTAAGATTCACAACTTCAACAATAATTGCAAGAACATTAGAGGTGCTGGGAATACCGAATGTGAGAATTCAGCAGGAGTGAAACCAAGGAGTGTGGGCAAAGCCTGGACAATCTCAGATTGAGGGATAAGTGAAGAAAGAAAGGCCTTAAAAAGTGAAATCAGCAAGGCAAGATATGCTAAAGAGGAGAATTAACAGCATTATTAAATACTGCAGAGGTCAACTAAGATAAAGATTGAAAGGTAGCCATGTGATCTGGCATTTAGGATGACCTTAGCCGAGCAGCACTGTGGAGGTGGAAGTGAATGCAAGGAATAAAGGTCACATTCTCAAGAAGAGAAGCAGGGGAAAGAGGGAGAGATCAGGGGTCATAGATCAAGGTGGAGGGAGGGTTTATTTTTAACTTGGGAGATTTCTGAACATTCCTCAAGGCTGAGGGGAAGAAGTTAATGGGACAATGGTAGATACTTTAGAGTGCTAGATCCAGAGGACAAGAACATTTGCACATGTTGTGCCCAAGCAGGGAATAGGAATTTGGGAAAGAAGGGAGAAGTGGGAGGCCGCTTCTAAGATGGCTCCCAATGATCTCTGCCTCTGGTGTTCATGCCCCGATGTAATCCCCCACCCCTTAAATGGGGGCTGAGCTTACTGACTCACTTCTAACAAAGAGACTGCTGTAGAAGTGATGGTATGTCACTTCTGATATTTGGTTATAAAAAGACTGTGGCTTCCATCTTGGGCACTCTTGTCTTTGTCCTCTCTTGGCTTACTCCCCCAGGAAAAAATTAGCTCCCATATTGTAAGGCAGCCCTATGTAAAGGGCCACATGAGTGACCTTAGAAGAGCATCCGTCAGCCTTAGTCAAGCCTTGAGAGGACTGCTGCCCCAGTTAACAGTTTATAGTCTCATGAGAGGCTTTGAAAGAGAGGCACCCATAGCCAAAGTCCACAAACTGTAAGAAATTGTTTATTTTAAGCCATTAAAATTTAAATGCAGTAAGAGGTAACGAATAAGTAGACAAGTTTGCATGCATGGAAGGTAAACATTTGAGGGAGCATGTGCCCAAAAGTCTTCCATTTTCTGTGCTGAGAACAAGTAGAAAAGAGGAAGAAAGATTTGGCATGGCCACAGTGGAAGATGGGAAATTTAGCTGACTAAGGATGCATGAAAGAATGGATACATGAAAGTAGTCCTAAGGGCCCAACTGAGATTGGTAACAACAAAGTCAAACTACTATGATATGCAGTTAATGAATTGTTGTCCAGCTACCTTGACATCCTGAAATAGCAGAGAAAGAGGTTGTTGAAATGACTAGGATTGAGAGTTTATAAGATGGAGTAGAAAGCCAAAAAGGCAAATCACTGAAGATGCTAGTAAGAGATAGACTACAGTTATGGAGCCAAAGGACGGGAACAAGAGGTCATGATTAGATGGGCAGAAAATGGCAGTCTCAATGAAACTGATGAGCTGATGAGATGGGTTTAAGAGTGAAAGGAACTGAAAGCCCCAGGCCTGGGTTCAGAGGGGAGCAGTTCTGGGTAACCAGACAACTTAGGGTGTGCCCATAGCTGTGATTTTCTAAAATGGAATGCCCTTTGCCAGCTCCCCCAGTCTGACTCAAGCCCGTCTGAGCTCCCTCTCTCCCATCACCTTGAACACCGTGCTTCAGCCACAATGGAGTCCAATGGTTCTGTCCTTGTCACATCTCCCTTCCTCCCTACCTTTTCCCAACACATTCCTTTCTAACTCTCAAGCTCCAGTTCATGTTCTGTTTCCTTAGCAAGGTCCTCACAAATGTCTCAAGTCTGAATTAATGTCTCCCCACCCCAGACCAGTCCTGTCGTTTACCATACGTTATCATTAAGTTGACGGAGTTTTCTGTTTTCTGCACTGGAATGTACATCCATGGAGGATAGAAAGTGTGAGCCAGGATCTTTGCATAGCTGATGTGCCCAGCAGAGTACCTGTTTTGCAGTCTGTACTCTGTACTGAACCAGATAACTTAGTTAAATAATAAGGCTGAAGACAGTGAGCAGACAGTAAGTCTGCCTGAAGAACATTGAGATGAAAAAGGCAGTGGAGAGAGCTATGATCCACTGGGCACTTCACCCACTGTGCATTTGCCAACACTCAAACCACCATGCAAGACAGATCTTACAGTAGTTTGGAAAACTAAGGTTCAGAGGTTCAGACCCTTGGCCATGACTTGTGTCTTTACTCTTCTCTAGGGTCTCATCCAGTCTCAAGACTAAATTCCACACATATGCTGCTTACTCCCAGATTTCACCTCCAGCCTGGACTTCCTGTGCTGAACTCTAGAAACAACTCCCACCTGCCTGTGTGGCATCTCTTACAGACCTCCCGACTTCACATAGTCAAAAATGGACTCCCCCAAATGTGTTGCTTTCACAGTTGTCTTCATCCTAGCAAATGGCAACTCCACTCTACAGTTAGGACTAAAAAATTTTGATTCCTCTCTCTCACCCAGTCATCCTATCGGCACCTCCTGTCAATTTCACCATCAAAGGGTGTCTAAATTCAACTCCCCAGCTTCCAGCACCTCCTGGAAGCCAACTGCACCTCTCACCTGGATTATATCATAAGAGGCTCTTTATCATCTCCCTGTGTCCATACATCCCACCTCCAACCAGTCCTCCTGACAGCAGCAGAGAGGGTCTTTTCAAATGTAAACCAGATCATTTCACTCTTCTGTTTAAAATTTGCTCCGTAATACCCACCTCAGAATGAAGGCACAAATCTTGATTCAGTCTCCTGTCAGTTACTGCTGTAATTTTTAAAATCGCTTTTTCAGATAGAATTCACATAGCATATTGTTTACCTAAAATGTACAATTGTGTGGCTTTTAGCATATTCACAGAGTTGTACAGGCATCATCTCAAAAAACTTCAGAACAAGTTCATCATTTCAGAAAGAAATCCTGCACCTCCTCGCCACCACTCCCCAATCTTTCACTCCTAGCCCTAAGCCACCTACTTTCTGTCTCCATAGATCTGCCTGTTGTGGACATTTCCTATAAACCTCTCTGATTTTATCTCCTGAAAACCCCCTTTCCTCCCCACCCACACTCCCTCCTGCCCCCCTGAACACTCCCAGCATACTCCCCTCTCAGAGCCTTTGTACTAATTGCCCTCCCCCTGAGACCCATTCTCCCCAGATCTCTGCACAGCCATGCTTTCTTTCCCTTTTTCCCCTGTCTCTGCTCAAATGCCACCTTCTCAGGGAAGCCTTTCCTGACTTCCACACGAAACAGCACTCCCATCCTTCCCTTACCCCCACACTCTGCTAATTTTTTCTATGTCATTAATTATTATGTATAATATATATTACAATATAAATCATAATTATGTACATTATATATGTTAAATGTGTGTGTGTGTGTATGTGTGTGTGTGTGTGTGTGTGTGTGTGTGTGTGTGTGTGTGTGTGTTATTTAATTGTCGGTGTTCCCCTTCAACCCATGGAATATAAATTCTAAAGGCTGGGGTGTTACCACTTTTGTACCCTTATAACCTTGAACAGTACCTGAAAATATACCCTATAAATATTGTCAAATGAATGGCAGAAATAGGATTTAAACATGAGTGTGTCAGACTCAAAAACCTATACCCTTAATCATTATACTCTGCAGATGTCAGAGAACAGGAATGATGTGAACAGGTGGTAAAAGGCAGAAAGGTCCAATGACAGTGTCAGCGTGGTGGATCCTGAGGTACGTTGCCCGGGTCTCCTCTGAGGACGGGCTGCTCATTACCCAACTGCTGGGAGTGCTGGCAGCCAGTCACTCATGGATGCATCTGCAGGGCTTGCCCTGGCCTAAAGAGAGCTGCCTTGCCTAAGGCCGCTGGCCCTTTCCAGAGCAGCCTGTATCCAGTGGTCAGTGGGGGTATAAAGCCTGCCCAGGTTCTAATTTTAAAGGGCCATCCTGGCTGCAGAGCTCCCTGTGGCATCTGCTGAAGCCTTCATTATGACAACATCAAAGTTCAAGTTTCCCCTCTGTCCATTCTGCTTCTTTTCCCCCACCCCCACCACCTGTTGATTATAAGAGCACTCCCCAATATACTTTGTCTACACAAATCTCTATTGCAGAGCCTGCTGCCTGAGGAGCTCAACCCAATACTCAGAATAAATCATCCAATGGCTTTCAGAAAGGTCAAAGGATCTTGGGGAAATTGGACACAGAATAAGCTGGCCCTCTGAAAGTCACGCCTACAACCGGATGAACCAGTCCATCCTGTGTTAGAATGAGCCTGGTTCATCATATCCCTTTTAACAAAATGGGAAGGAAGAGAATGTGGTGTGTATGGCCCTTGTTCACCTCCACGGCTCTGGAGCATCCCTCATGTAAAAGGAGCTCAATTTCTTGGCCAAGCAGACCAGAGCTTGGGCTCCCTGTCTGTGCTGTGACCTCACCCTGTTGAGTTCATGAATCATCTGCTCAATCAAAATTTCCTCTTAGCTCTGTACCCCGCCCCCACCCCAAGGACAGTGGTTATCACCACCTTCCCCTTCTGGAGCATGGCTGCTGAGTAGGAGGGAAGGGGAAAGCAAGTGAATCAAGAAATGACAACCCCAAGGGGGCAGCAATATCCCTGCCTGAAGTCTAGAGAGGAACAAGCAAGAATTATTCAAATTATACTTGCCTGTTAGCCTTTTAGTTGAATCAGAAAATAGAAGGTGGTACCCTTCCTAGTATGACAGCACCCTGAGGGCAGGTATCAGCTATAAGTAATATTAAAGGCCAATGCTCAAAGGGGACTGACTCCCCAAGCTCTGTTCTGAGCACTTTGTATTTATTCACTAGATTATGAGGTAGCTACAATTATTATCATCCCCATTTTGCAGATGAGAAAACTGAGGCACAGAGAGCTTCAGAAAAGGTATAAGACTTATGAAGACTACACAAGTTTTAAGTGATTTTGGCTATTGTACTATACTACCAGTGTGTGTGATTCAGGACTGAAGTCAATGCCTGGGGCTCAGTGGAGTACACTGTCCTGGTGACCCTTCTCATACTAACCACATACCCCTCAAGACAAGCAGAGGTGAACTGCCCACCAGAAACCTGGGTACAGAGAACATGGGTTAGGGAGAACGGCAGGGGCTTTTCTCAGAAGCCCTCTTCTTCCTGCCTGGTGTCCAGGCCCGTGTGTATCTCCCCTTGGCTTGATTTATGGTGTCTGCTTTCTCTTTGATGCATTCATTCTTTCCAGATTTTTTACTTTCTTTCCATTTGCTCACAAAGGAAGGTCTGCTGGGGCGGAAACATCACGCATGAGTTAAAGGAGAACAATTGGTGCTGAGGTGCCGAGGAAGCCTCGAGTGTGGTGGCTGTATTGTGGTTCCTGAGCTTCCTCCATGCAAGATCTGATCTGACATGACGCCCAGCAGGGCCAGCAGAGACATTCATCACTTCCTCCCTCAACAAAAGGTTCTAATAAAAGAAACTTTTCCTCTCATGGGCCAGCTGGCCACTGAGTTGATTGGAGCAAGATCTCTATAGACTGGTGAATTGTCCTTTCAGAGTATGATTGTGTCTTTGTACCTATGAGCCTGGGGCCCTCTGGACACACACACAGGAATTTAGCTGTGTTTTCCCTTAGGCATCTCTGGATAGCATTGCTTACTCCTAAATT
The DNA here is from genome assembly GCA_004027375.1 of Macroglossus sobrinus. Classification (NCBI taxonomy): domain Eukaryota; kingdom Metazoa; phylum Chordata; class Mammalia; order Chiroptera; family Pteropodidae; genus Macroglossus; species Macroglossus sobrinus. The sequence continues at coordinate 23,537 of PVKZ01002232.1, read as the reverse complement.
ACCCTCCTTGACCAGAAAGCAAAGCGATCCCCTTAGGGTCCAGATTTTGGAGTTATAAGAACATCTGTGTTTAGCTGGACCAATGTTTCTCAAGTTGTTTTCATTACCAACCCCTAAGGAGACTTGTCAGATACTGTTTTCCTAATAAATAGCCCTTCTCCCCATGACATTACGGTATCTCAGCATATCTCAGGGCCACAAACCATGGTAATAGCTGTTTTTCACACACCTAACATCACCTGTTGAGAATACATGAGCTACAACCAGCAACTGAGTTTTCCCCAGTTTGACACTTTCTTCCTTTTAAGTAGGGACTGCCTGCAAACACCCTGCCTCACACTGCATGTCTTACTCATGGTTGTATAAGACCATGAGGTCTGTTCAAGAGTTTCATTAGAAGGTATTTACTGGCTCCATTAGCTTCTTGGTACTTACCTGTTCCAGTTCCATAAACCTAAAGAATTTGGAGTGAACAGTATAAATGTAGCAAAATGAAAAGCTGTGAGGAGTGCAACAGAAATAGACAGGTATGTCCTATCAGCTTAAATTTAATCAACATGCAGATCAGCCAGCCCTAGGAGTAAAAGCTGTAATGCTGAAGGTGAGAGAAAAAGGAAAAGAGATCCTTAGACTAAACAGTACTTAATTGCTACAACTGAGAATTCTGGTCCCAGCACAGCCTAAATTACTGTGTAGTGGAAGGCAGAGAATCATATTTGGACCCCACTACTATCTCCTCCTGTTGTGAGTGGTGTGACTATGGGTAAATTACTTAACAGCTCTGATCTTCAGTTTATTCTCTATAAAATGGGAATAGAAAGATTTACTTCATGGGGTTGTTGTAAGGATTAAAAGAACAAATATAAGGACATAGTACCATACATAGGAGAGGAAGAAATATTTCCTTTTACCCTCTTAGATTCTCTAATTGGGGCCTTGAAAATTAGACTAACAAAAGACAGATTAACAAGAGAAAACAAACAAGTTTATTAATATGTGCATTGTACACATAGATGGGAGCACCCAGTGATTAGTAACTCAAGGGGGTGGTTAGAACTTGGGGTTATATAGCATCTTAACAAAAGAACAATACACTTTTAGAGAAATGACAGGAAAAGTAAAAAAGACTTTGAGTTTCTAGGGCAGCAAATTGTGAGACGGCAAATATAAGGGGTAGTTAATGGAAGATACGGGCTTGTTAGTAAAATTTGTTATGTAGTTTCCTCTGGTGCCATTTCTGGGCTAATAAGTGTCTAAAATTGTCTCCAGTGATTAAACTGTCCTTCCTGGTAGAGAGGAGAGCTGGGCACCCTTAGTTATTTCTGTCCTGCTCGTAGGCAAATAGGGGGAGACAGAGAGCTTTTCTTGTATCTGCTTCTTTTCAATTGTTATCAGCTCAAAATAATCCTTATGTCAATGTGGCATATTTTGGGGTGGCATATTCTGCTACCATTCATTCATTCATATGTCTGGCATACAGAAGGAACTTGATTTTTTATTAGTTTCAGGTATACAGTATATTGGTTAGACATTTATGTAATTTATGAAGTGATTCTCCCCAATTACTATATCACCCATCTGGCACTACACATAGCCATTACAATACTGTTGACTATATTCTCCATGCTGTACTCTACATCCCCGTGACTATTTTTTAACTACTAATCAGTACTTCTTCAACCCTTTATCTTTTTCTTCCATGTCCCCCACCTACCCTCCTCTCTGGCCATCACCAGATTGTCTTCTATATCTGTGAGTCTGTTTTCATTTAGTTTGCCCCTTTTGTTCATCGGAAGTAGCTCCTTAAGTGTGGCTTTCTCCAATCTTTCCTGAAATTTAAAATTCCTATTTATACTAGCTTCAGCCCCTCGTGCAGACAGTAAGTATTTATTGGGCACCTATTTTGCGCCAAATATTGTGCCAGGGGCTGGGGCTGGAGGGAATAATAAGATGTAGACACTCACAGTAGATGGGGTGGGTTAAATTACCTGGGATGACAGGTACTGGAGATATACCCTGCACAGTTCAGGCATCTCCCCACCCCATTCTTCAGGGACTGGGGACAGCTTCTTAGAGTTTCCCCAGGCAGAGTTTAGCAGAAAAAATAGAAATTGCCAGAAAGGGAAGTCGTGAGGAAAAATAAAGGCCTGGGGTAAAGAGTGTCTATCTGTGTAAACTCTGTGGGTTCTCTTTCATGAGGTACATTAATTCAAAAGCCAGCATCTAGCAAGTCTGTCTGTGTCGGGACCTGGATCAGAAACAATGAGAATACAAGGATGACTAAGACAGTCCATGCTCACAGGAGACTCATCATCAAGCCCTCCCCACTCAGTAGGATGGTGGAAAAGCAGGGGATCAAAATCACACACACAATTTGCACCTGTTCTACGGTGCCAACCAACTGCTGGTTCTCAGAAGGGAGGGACAAGGTCTTGGGTGCCTTTACTATTTGTCCCCAGTATCTGGGAATAGTCTCTGATCATGGCAAGGTCAGCTAGCAGTACTGATCAGCCAAGTCCAACCACCTCTATCACCCTTAAATTACATCATTCATGAGGTTCTGCTTCTTGAAAAGTAACTGCCGGGAAACAGTCATGAGTGGCAGAAACCACACTCCATCTTACATGGATCAGCAGCATCTTTTTTCCAGCTACCTCAGGCAGGTTCCAAAGGCCACCATATCATTTTTTTTTTTCAAGAAAATTTGTGATTCTCTGTGAAAGTGGGTAGCTTCTCTAGGGCTATCAGAGCTGGTTCCTGCTCAGTGTGGCAGGGCAGTAAATGTTTTAAATTGGCACTCCAAGAGAAAAGCCTCAATTTGCCTCAATATGCCAATTTCTCTGACATAAATACTCCCACTATGACCAGTTTTAAGGTGCCAATGAGATGTCACTGAATGTGGAGCTGGGAAGAGATGTGTACAGTCAGCTCTTAAAGTGGAAAGGAGCCTGCTCTGACAAACCACCAAGTCGTGTTCGACTTGTACCCTGAAAAATGACCTTACCAGAATGACCTACAAGTGTTACTTCAGTGATGAATGACAGTGTGTTCTTAAAAGCCAAAAAGCATTGTTTGAAACACCTTGGGCACTAGAGAGATCTGCACTCAGAGCTGGGTCCAGGCCTCAGGAACCAGACTCTATTCTGTGGATCAGGCCACATCAGGTCCCATCCTTTCTCTGCCCGGTCACCTCCTACCCATCCTTCCATTCTCAGCTTGAGACACTTCTTCAAGAAAGTCTTCACAACAACCCCTCACCCGCTAGGTCAAATCCTCCTACCTGAGCCCTCAAAGCTCCACCCATCTCTTCTTCCTGGGCTTATCAGAGGTTAATGTTAAGTGATGTTGGTGTGGTTATCTGATTTGTACCTCTCTCCCTCTAGACTAATCTGCTGTAGGGCAGAGCCTGGTCACCATTAATCCCTCCCAAGCACATGATAGGAGCTCAGAATATACTTGTAGGACAATGAAATGCATGATGTGAAGTAACTAAACCAAAAGGGCACAGATACATGGCAGAGCCTGAAACTACCTTTCAGGAGCACTCCATGGCACTCAATCTCCTTCACCTTCAATTTCCAGGTTTTCATCTCCAGTGTCAATTTAGCCACAGGGTCATCATCTAGTAGAAGATGATGAGGAGGTTCCAGCTCAGATGAGGAGGTTCTCTAACTATGGGCTACCTTTAGCTCTTCACAGCTTGTGTATAAATTAGATAAAGATCTCTCCTCTGGCCAAATGCAGCCCCAAGGACTCTTTGATTTGCTAGAGAATGCTTTCTGGTGAAGAAAAATGCCCTTCTTCCTCAGACCACACAGCTTGGTTGGCAGCACTGGAACTGAATTTCAGCCCTCAGCCCAGCATCTTTGTGCAGTGCACAAACTGCAGAAGTGTTCAACATGGCCCTTCCGGCTTAGCTTCCTCAGGAGCCAGCCTGGCCAAGATCTAAGAGCAAAGAATTCCAGGCAGAAGGAACAGCAGTGCAAAGTCCCTGAGGCAGGACTGAACTCAGACACTGAAAAATAGGAGGCCAGGGTGACTGGAATGCAATGAAGACCAGAAGGAATGAGAAGGTTGGGAGGGAGAGGAGGGAGTAAGAGAGGCAGCAGGGACCAGAAATGGAGAGGCTTTGAGTTAAGTGTTTGTTGAATCTAATGAAAATCATAAAATTGGATAAAACATGATTTTTCATCCTTATTGTCATTATCTATTGACAATGAATGGAGAACATATTCTAAGGGTGTGTACCAAAGGTCATCCCTTTATCATACTCAAGTTTGGGAACCAAGTCCTCTCCCAGGGCACTCAGGGAACTGAGCGAACCCTCCTTCCTCCACCTTCCCCTCCAAGGAAGATCAGGTTATAATAAACTTCAAGGATGGCCTTAGAAATGTGGACATTTGTTACATGTATGTATCTCCTTGTCCTTCTTTAGGGATTGTTCCTTTTCCTACTCCAATCATGTGATTTTAATGAGGGCTGTCATGTTCTTATAGACTCTGCTCTTGGCCACAGTCCAGAGGTGGAAAATTGGCCCTAAGTCATATGGATGGGGAAGAGGGGTTCTACAGAAAGTAACTTCATGGGGGTGATCTGATCATAAATTCTTAACTGGGCAGGTCATGGTGCACAGTCACGCACCAGGCATATGAATTTTTTAGTAAGAGGTTTATCTGTGCCTTAAGCAAGCCCTGTGCATGTCTCTGTGCAGCTAGTTAACACACCTTTGACATGCTTCTTTTTGGACCCTTTTCTAAGACATAACCACCCTTGAGAGCATAGTATCTTGTTCTCATTTTTCTCACCTCCCCTCTTTAACTTCAAAAGCATAAGAGAAACTGCAAAACTGTTATTCTCTAGAGCCTTTGAGATCTTGCTCTCCAGCATATGTCATCAGATTAACTCAAGTAAATTTATAAACACTGTCTACAGGTTTGGATGTTTGTTTGTTGTTGTTGTTTGTTGTTGTTTTACATTGATGGTAGGAAGCTAAACTGCCAGAATTTGTCCCTAGATATTAAAAATATGGACCAGATGCCTGGTTTATTCAGTCAACATTTTTCTTTTTAGGGCTAGCACTTCTTACAAAACTGCCTAGGTGTTAAGGATACAATGGTAACAAGAGAGAAGGACATCGTCTCTGCCTGTATGGAGCTTACAACTGAGGAGGGACAGATATGAGTCCCTTTCACTAGATTGTAAAATTCCTATGGGGACAGTTACTACAAAGGAGAGGCTGGTGGTGCTTTAAGAACCTGTGATGGGGGAACTGACTTGGTGAAATAGGTCAAGGATGGCTTTCCTGCTGCCATCCTTTCCTACTGAGCTGAGATCCAGGCACTGGAAGTGGCGTGTGAGACAAACAAGTGGCAGAAGCAGCATGGTGAATATGTGCAGAGAGGACGATGTAACTAGAGAAGAGGGAGGAGGGTGGAGTTGGGTCTGGTGTCTGATGATGATGGAGGTATAGGAAGAGGTCATTATCTGTTAGGAATTGTGTTTGAGTCTAGTTATAGACACCTAAAATAGGAGTGTCTTCAATCAGACAGAAATTTATCGTTTCTCACTTAAAAGTTGTCTATAGATAAAAATTAGGCATCTTTATTCCAGGCTCCTTCCACCAGTATTAATGCCATTTTTAGTGCTTTTTTCCATCTTCAAATTGTCCTCATACTCTCAAGATGACCACTGCAGCACTATCATATCCATATTCCAGGCAGAAGGAGCAAGGCATAAGAGCAAAAATGGCAAAACTTCCAACTGAGTCAGCCTTTTGTAAAGAACTTCCCTAGAAGCTCAACATCATTCTTTCTATGTCTCATCTACATCCATCCCCGGCTGTAAGAAAAACTGGAAATGTAGTCTTTTCACTGGGTACATTGCTACTTCCAACAACTTGGGGATTTGATTAGCAAGAAGGGGCAAGTTTCAGATGCCTTTGAAATATCCAAGAGTAGATGATAGATAGACACTGGGATATACAGGCCTACATCTTGGAGAAAGGTCTGTGGTAAAGAACAAATCTGTGAATCCTCCAAGTAGAGATGGTGATTAAGGCTGTGTGCATGAATCTCTGGGGAAGGAGGACTACGAGGACCTAGAATATAGCCTTGAGAAATTCCAACATGTGATGGCCAGTAGGGGTCTGAGTCTTCCAAAGAGACAGAGAGGGATAGAAACAGAAATGAGGCTGTAGCACCACCAACGTGGGGAGAACCCTTATCTGCAGGGAAAATGCAAGCCTCCATGCAGAGGGTTAGCCAGTGAGAAGGACTATAGGAAGAAAAGGAGGGATGAGGGAGAAATGGATTCATTGGTTCCCTCATATCTGATGTCCTGCCCTTCCTGCGACTGAGTTTTCAAACCTTCTTTGTTAAGTGAGACTTCCAATAAACCCCCCTTTTTTCTGTCATTTTGAGTCTGTCCCTTGATAGTTTATTAATATAGGCAAATTGAGGCCTATATTAATTGAGGGGTGTGAAAAACATTTCAATCTATTGTATCATGTGAAAGAGAGAGCAGCTGCTGATTTTAAATGAGCCTCAGGTCTTTTCAGCACCTTTGCTGGGCCTACTTTGGGGTGTGTCCTAAACATGAGTTCTCAAAGTCAGATCTTGTGTCTTCCTAATGTGTGGCTCATAAAAGGCTTCATTTGTCTGAATAAATGCATGTTGTTGGAATGAATAAATATGAGAACCACCGTGGCATGCTCATTATTCTAGTTCTCTTGGAAGCCATTGCCTTGGTCAGTGTTGTGTTCATTTAGTCATTCGACTGGTCAACATTGGGTTTGTTTAGTCACTCACCTCCCTTCTCCACACAATCACCCTCTTAATGACCCCAAGGCAGAAGCACTACATCATATATTTTCAAGTTATTGTGACAAGTAGACTCAAAGCAATAGAGAAACAAGCAAGAATAAAGGCTCATTGCTAACGTTTCTGATGACAGTATGTACTTGAGGGTAGGAACAACCTATGTGCTTCCTCAAAAAAGTATTATATAAACTACATTCCTTAATATTCAAGGTGATGAATCAACTAATTATCTATATGATAATTTAACCAAGCTCTTTACTCACATGCTCAAGAGGAATAACAAAATCCGATCTGGCCAAGTGGAAGGAGGAGTTTTAAGTAGCAGGGAAAGGGCAAAATAAATCTATTGTCCATTTTTTGGTAGGGGGATGGGGATCAGATAAACGATATCCAATTTCCACATGACTCTGAGTTCACTAGGTACTGGTATAAATAAGAATATGAAACACACACATATCCTTTCTACTGAGGCAACTAACTAAACCAATGTCTGCACATTCACATTGGCCATAAGTTCTCCAAAGTTCCTTCTCCAATCCAATTGTACATACAGAAACCATCGACTCAAGTAGTATTTGAAATAAACATGGAAAATAACCCAGTCCTCACTATTTTACCACAGGAGGTCTTAGAGATCGGCATTTTAACTCAGGCCAGTCTCAGCCACTGAAATATTACCTGTCTTTGCTTTTTCTCTTGAGAAGGAACTAGGATAAAACAGGAAAAGTGAGCATTTGATTCAGGAAGGGCAATATACAGTACTTTTCAAACTGAAACATTTTTATTCTAGGAAGAATCGGTGAAGAACAAATGTTAGATTTCTCACTGGATCAAAGTTTAATATAACTGATGGGTAATTGTCCATGAGAGATTTTCTGGTCTTGAGAAGTCTTATCACCATGCAGCATCCTTCAGTGAAATGTCCACACACTTTGAAGTCTTCAGATGCAAAGTTTTGACATTAAACACTTTCTTACTTCCCCCTTAAGGGATATAAAGCTGTTGTTTGCTCTAGATCAGTCACTGAATTACGAAAAACTCATCTACCTCTGAATAAGCCACCTTATTCCTTAGTCATCCTGAGTAATTTTCTTTTGTGTTAGCAGTATATTAGTAATTGGAGGGGGAAAAAACCTTCTAACATGCAAACTTCAAGAGCCTAAATCATTCCCCGATAGTAAATTTGGTTCAGTAATTCATTCATATCGACTTTTCTATGCCAAAAGGATGCCTCTGATTATATGACTAGATAGTTCCTTAAACACTACCTACTTTTTCCCCTGGGAGGCACAGCTGGGCCTCTACCCCAAAATATTTCCCTCCATCCCATTCTACCAGATTGGATGCTCAGAACTTGTCTCCTCCCCTGTTTAAATAATAACACCTCTCGGCAGAACTTTTACCTTAATTTGTTTTAAAGAGGGGAGCAGGCAGGGGAGAACAGGCTTTCTTTGGTTAACATTTCCACTAAGACTTCCTGCTAAATACAAAATCACTGCCTCAATCTACTCTTTTCTCCTGAGGCCTCCAAACCTTTGTTTGGAGGGAGCTTGCAAAATTATCTCAACAGCAAGATGGGAAGCAGTTTTGTGTCAGTTAAGGGCACAGATATCAACTGGGTGGCCCTGGGCAAGTTACTTCAACCTCTCAGTGCCTTGGTTTCCATATCTGCAAGATGGGGATAATAATGGCACCCATTTTATGTACCTAAGGTATTAGCTATGACAATAGTTATGATTATCTCTCTTCATTCTTCTCTCTTTTGATCCAGTGAGAATGAACTTTTCAGTTCCCTAAAACTCTCTCCTCTGTATCTCTATGTCTCTCTCTCATCATGACTTTTTGAGAATGCTATTCTCTCTAGTTGGGACAATTCCCCCCACCTCAACTTTACCTTCACCCAACAGTCAGGTTTTACCCTTAGATATTAACTTTCTCCTGGAACAGTCTTTGGCCAGCCTGGGGTGAGTGCATAAGTATTTCAACCATACCCTACATTTTTCTTGTTTGGCACCTATCGCACTGAATTCTAAGTGCCAGGTTAGACTACAATCCTGAGGTCAGGCATTGTGTCTATCTTGTCCAAAGAGTTGGCATACAGTTTTGGTAAATATTTGCTGAATGGAGGGAAGCAAAATATGCCACACCAAAATGTGTCTCTCTGGCATGAGGATTATCTTATTTTTAAGGAACAAAAGACTCATGAAGAAACTTTGACCTTCCCCCTTACTAAAAGAATTTAGATGGTGGACCTGCTCCAGGAAGAGAACTAATACCATAGATAACTATAGTATAATATGAACTACACATGGTGGGGAAAACTTGGCAGGCCCTGGAGATCAGCATCCACTGTGCCCTACGGCCTTTGCATGGCCTAGCAAACGTTTACCAAACATTTGCTTTTCCATCTCCATGTGACTTGTTTTTCTTCCCTTTGAAGTCCCAAAACACTACCCTCTTCTCCTTAGCTCAAGATGGCATCTAAACCTCAACCGCTTACCTTGCCTTTGGGCCCCATATTTTTATGCAACCCTCATATGTACACACATAATTAAATGTGATTTTCCCCTGTTAATCTGTCTCATGTCAATTTAATTCTTATATGGGTCACAGGAACCTAGATGAATAGAGGAAAATGTCTTCTGAATGCACAGGTGGCACCCAATGTGGGGCGAACTTAACTGAGGGATCCTGGACACCTGACAAACAGCAGCAGCAAGGCAGAATCTTACCACATCCACCTCCTGGATCTCTGCCTGAAGGGTCTGTTGGGAGTCAGAGCAGTGATTCTTAGACCAGCCACAAGAACCTAGAAGAGAAGAGGAAAATATCTTCCTCCCTGACAGAATTAAGGAATGAATCAATAGATGGATGAATGAATGCCAAAGGCTTACTAATAATGCCAGCTTACGGAAATTCCTACAGATGTATCATTAGAGAGCGTATGAAAATGGAATTACCCAGAGAAGGGATCCCTGCCATCAAACATAGATTAGTGCTCAGATGTTACTTACTTGCCTTTTAAAAATCGATGGCATTTGATGACAGCTCAAACCTATTGTTTCATTTAACTTTATCTTCACATATGTAATAGTAAAATACTGTCAGGACAATAATACCAAGAAGTTTCTTTTAGGTTTTTTTTTTTTTTTTTTTAATTTTAGCAGAGGACAAACAGGAAGGAAAAACAGGAATTGAATCCCCTAGCATGTAGTCATGTGTTTGTTTCTCAGAGCCCTGGTTACAGCGAAGAGGTAAATGACATTTAGATATAAAGCTAGTGACTTTGACTCTCAGTCTCTGGTGAAATAGGGTATTTCCATTTGGTAATCATTGCTCTAAAAAGGACAATTGTGTGTCGTCATTCTGCTGAACAGAACTCCAGCCCAAAGGAATTTCCCTAGGAGCCCTGCTTCAGCCATGTCTCTGCCCAGTCCTGAATGTGAGGTCATCACCATCACCCTTGCAATTCAGGGCACTGTGCCAGGCACTGAGAAACAAAAGCGTAAGAGGTGGACATGGTGCCCATTCAGGATGGAGCAGAGGGGACTGCAGGATACACAGTCAGGGAAGGGAGCAAGGCTTTGCTCATAGATTAGGTGACAGGAGAGGCCACGGAGTGCATGAGGGAGAAGAGATGGCCAAACTGAGACAGTCTTTCTTTTGACAAGCTGACAGCGAAGTGAAGGAGTCAGATGAATCAGAAGTGTGTTCGTGAAGGAGGGCGGACCAAATGCATCTGTAGAAGAAAGAGGCAGGAAGGAGGGAAGGCCAAATTATATAATAGAGGAGAAGATCGTTAATAAAGTGCAGTGGAAAAGAGAAGGAAATCAAGACGGAAGAAAAAACTTGGTTGAAAAGACTTTTTTCCCTCCAAGACCCAGGGATAAAAACAGAGAGAGATTTCCAGGGACAAGAGATGCATCGGGAATTCATGCTAGAGATGGGCAGTCCTGGGACCAAATGCAGCACTGTGACTTAGAAGAAGTTAGAGGCCTCTTTATGTTCTGGTCTCATCATCTGCAAAACAGTGTTATTGATACTCAATCTGCAAATGAAGCATATATATTGCATCAGCCCAGTGCTGTGGCTGCAGCATAAATGATAGCTATGATTATTTTGTTACTCATCTCAAGAAACCAGGAGGCAAGGGCAGAAGGGAAACTGGAAGAGGTTTGAAGAAAGTGAGCCACCATGGGAATAAGACAGATACACAACCAGAAGGTAACTGGAAAAACGGCCAAGAGGCAGTGAAGGGCAGGCTGAGGTCAGAGGGCCGGCATTTGGAGCAGTCTATTGGTAACTCTTAGACTTGGACTCGTAGGGCTCAGCAGCCTGGGAGTGTGTTCAGCATTTTCAAGGTATGGACGTCTCTATCAATATTCCTTTGACGTTCCTGTTGTTGAAGGAAGTGGCTGATTATTATAGTTTTAGGGAAGCTTGTCTTTTGATCAGGATTTGCACAACAGTGTCTCTCTCCAGCGCTTGCAATTCTCCTGCAGTGTTGAGGCCATTTCTGGCCCCCTCTTTCTGCCACTATAGGAACGACTCCCTGTTTCTCACACAGTGGCCCCCAAACCAGGTTTTCACCACTGTTTTAGTTAGAGCCACTACCTGCCTTTGCAGGTATGGGGAGATGGGAGTAGAAGTTACTAAGGAAGGAAGAGCCATGTATAGGCCAAACAATGGTTTATGGGGGAGACCAAAACTAAAATGCTTTTGAGAAATTACCTTATACTGTTTGCTGATCACTTCATTTTGACAACTAGAGCCGTCAGTGACCTGAAGTAAAAGGAGTACCCAAGAACAGGATTTCTCAACATCAGTACTACTGACATCTGAGACCAGATACTTCTTTGTTGGGAGAAAGGGGTAGGGTTGTCCAGTTCATTGTAGGATATTTAGCAACATCCTTGGTCTCTACCTACTAGATGCTAGTGGCAGCCCTCCGCATTCCAACTCACTCATGACAACCAAAAATGTCTCCAGACATTGCCAAATGTCTCTTGGTATGGAAAATTATCTATGGCTGAGAATCATTACCCTAGAAGGACAATAAGAATCCCTGAAGTAAAACATTCTAGTAGCTACATTTCACCAATTTGAATTCAGCTGTGATGATCTGTCTCTCCTCCTAACAGTTCTGCAGGGACCTTCTTCCTCATTACCTCATATTGCAATAGCATCCCTTCATCTGTCGAGATAAATGATTGCCAAAAAGTGAATCTAAAAAACAAGAGCTACAGAGAAAGGCATTTCATCAGGAGCAGTTCTAGTTTTATAGAGTCTGAAATTTCTATAAATTGGGAAGCCCATTTATGAACATTAATGCAAAATTATAAGCACAAAATTGCTAGGGTTCCTCTTGGAGATTTGGAAGAGGCGGGAGCTACATGAGGGGCCCTGAATCTCAGGCTTCATCAGTTTCACCATGAATCTGTTTCTACACATCACACAAACATAAATCTTTGCTCAGTTTTCTTCTCTTGCCTGAACTTCTTTTTCCCCCTGAATACTATGTCGGATAACCACACATATGACAACCAATGTGTTTTTCTCTTGTAAATAAATCCTTAAGACAACGTTTTGCTTTTTTTTTTTCTTCACAGTGATTGAAGGTGAAACCATACTGCTTTCAAGGAGGTGTAAAGTTGACTGAGACTATGTAAAAGAAGCCATGTAGATCTTAATTTCCTAGGCTATATGGAAAATGAAATTGTTCTTATTAAAATAGCCTTTCTTCAAATTCTTGTGACTTACTAAAAATGATCATTAACATTTCCAGTTGGTTCCATTTTGGTTTTGGTCAGAGTTTCTTCTGAACTGAGTGAGTTTCACTCACAACTTTGGTGACATTTATCCTTCACTTCCTTTTTCTGATGCCTTCTGGGACTGAGGCTAAGGGATATGCTACTCTTGTTGGCACAACAGTTTCTCTCCTTGGGTAAGACTGGCTGAGACCCAATGTTCCAATAATGTCAATAAATCACATTTTCCTTTTCAAAGCACTTTTATATTTATTCTCTTTAATGTTATGCGTAAGAACCTCTTGTGAGTGCAATATAAACCAGGCTTACTTGGGAATCCAACAAAAAATAAAGCTCTCTCCTCACCCCAAAGAGGCTTATAGACTAGTAGGAAGAACACATAATTCTATATAAATAATAATAGTAATGGTAATAATAAAAATTTGAGCATGTGCTATGTTTCTAAACTGTTTAAGAACTTTACTAACATTAACTCACAAAATATTGGGCAATACCTGATATATGTTGTAATGACAAATAACAAATAATGTTATCTGAGGCCAAATTAATTACAGCTGTGGTAGAGAGCTGCCAGGAAAACTTCATGGAGCATGAGGAATTTGAACTGAGCCCTTGAAATCACTATGCTTTATATAGGCAGAGATGGTCCAAGACACTGTTCAACCCCTTATCATCTTCTCACACAATATTCAAGGCTATTTACAATAAAACACACAGCCACAAGAAAACTGTTAAAAGAATAATTAAACTATAAAGATCACTTTTAAGAAGAAATTTATGCAGGAGAAAATCTAGCCTAAGAATATTTCTTAGAATTGAGGTCAAATCTAAGTGTCCTGGCAACTGAGGTATAATGAGTTTCATAACTTCAACTTCTTTTTAAAAACCAGACAGACACATGTGCTTGCTCTAATCTCTAAGAAAATTGACAGGATGAAACTTTAACTGAGGGGGTAGTGAATAGCAGCAGAAATTGTTTTTCAGAGATACAGAAAGGTCTCTTATGCACTTGTTTCTTATGCTTAAAATATTGTCTTGTGATGGCATTTCTGTGGGGAGCTGAGAAGCTGCAAACTAAAAATGCACCCTTCTGGTGTTCTAATTCGAAAAAGATCAGTGGGGAGAGCCTGGAACAATGCTTTTCAAGCTCTCCTATGCATCCCAGTGACCTGGGAATTTTCATTCAGCTGGCCTGGGTTGGGGCCTGAGGTTCTACATTTCTAACCATCAAGAGGCAAGGGCTTACAGCAGTTCACAAAAGTGAGTAGGCATCAGAATCACACACGGATGGCTGGGCCCCACCTCCTGAGTTCTGATATAGAAATTGAGGTGAGGCCCAATAGTTTGCATTTCTTTCTTTTTAAAACCACCTTATGGGGGTATGACTGACATACAAATTTAATGTATACAACTTGATGAGTCTGGAGATAAGTATACATCTGTGGACCCATCACCACAATCTATACCATAAACATACCCATCACTTCCAAAAGTTTCCTCCTACTCTTTATTTATTATAATTGATTTTTTGGGTAATGGAAGTTTGTATTTCTAATAAGTTCTCAGGTGATACTCGTGCTGACACCTCCCTCTCCCACGCCACCACCACATTTTAAGAACCACTGGTGTAGAATGTTTCTCACTGAATGTGAGTGGTCCCTTCTGGACCTTGCAGGAAAGTTGGGAGGTGGGGGTAGAGAATTCAAGATGAAACCAAGATGGGCCTTCCAAGCAGGTATTTTGTGAGCATAAATGAAAAGGAATCCATATGCTTTAGATAATGAGGATAAGGACAGCTAGCATATGCTAACATTTTCTATGTGCACCCAACTAAGGGTTTAACTCACATTATCTCAGCATCCGGCATGGGCTACAGAGTTGGTATTTGATGTGAAGCTGAAGAACTGGCCTCAGGCTGTATGCATGCCAGGGTAGGGTCCCATCTCTGTGCTGCTGTGGTCTGCAGAGGTACCTGCATGCTAGGCCAACCCATCTCTCAGGAAACACCTTTAGATCTGGACAAGCAGTCACCAGAGGCCTGAGTTCTGCTTCACAGGGCTTGCAGGAAACAACCAAAAGAATTTGGGGGCAGGTGTTAACAATCATCAATCTCAACCACAAAAGTACCTGAATATAGAGCAGAGTTTATCAGGCCTGGCCCACATCAGAAGCATTTGGATGACCTGGACCCATTTGGAGGGAGACATTTTTAAAAGTTCCTCATCCAAGGTTGAGAACTACTGGTATAGGTTAGATTCGGGGCAAGATAAATAGGGACAAAAACCAAAATTATCAAGCAAAATATCGATTCCCAGAATGGAACTCTTTATGGAGATATGATTGACACATAATCGACACACAAAGGGTTTGCCATATTGGCCAGATTGGTTTCTGTGCTTTCTTCAGAGAAATTTCAGGACGTCAGAATCATCTGGAGGGTTTATTAAAGCAGACTGCTGGCGCCACCCACAAGAGTTTCTAATTCAGCAAGTCTGAGGTGGGCCCCAAAATCTGCATTTGTAACACATTACCAGGTGATGCTGATCCTACTAGTTCCAGAACTTTAATTTCTTTGCTATTAAGACCTAATATGTAGAGAAGGATGCCTGTATTTCATATTTTCTAGCTTGTCTCAGACTTTTTTTTTTTACTGGAGCAAAAAAAAAAAAAATGCAGACAAACAATGAAAACATTGAAATCACCCATAATCTAAAGATAAACCACAATAAGCAGCAGCTTTTTTCCCTACACAATAGATATATATGTATACAGACTTTTTTCAGAAATTATGACAGTCATATAAAGAACATTTTGCATCTAGATATTTATGCATTCTATGTTTCAATGTCCCTTATATCAAAATCCATTCAATGAATTTTGCTTTGTGTTTAGAGCTACAACAAAATTTATTTCTTTTGATAATACCTTGAATATTTTTAATAAAAATAGTTTTAGAAAAGCTATATCCAACTATTAAAATAAAAGTTAAGGCAGCTATAGCCTGGTTAAAATGCCATTTAGGTTGAATTCTAGAGTTATTCTTTTGGTAAAGCCACTGAAGAAATGTTAAAGTGTAGGGTTTCTACCTACAGAGGTTGGCCCATAAATGTATTCTGTTTAAAACTCAGAATAATGATCAAGAGATATTAAAGGTTTTTGTTATTTATAAACCTTTTCTCAATTGAGTAAAGTCAAGAAAAGCTAAGATTAAGAGTGGAGTGCCTTAGAATTTGTCCTTCACATGTGGGACAAAAGTTAGAAAATCAGCCCAGACCTCCTGGAAGGGGATGGCACAGCTGTCAGATGATGTATCATTTGTGGGCTAAAATATGATATATTAAAAAGAAGAAGGAAAAGAATTAAAATAACAACTTAGGTCACAAAAATACAAATTAAGAGGCAAAATCTCCACAATGGGACAGGCAAATAAAAATAATGAAAAGATGCAGCAACTGTTCTGAATAGTGAACTTGAAATTAAATTCAGGAATAATTTCTTAAGGGAGGGTGGCTACAATCACTCCCTGAAGGCTGGTGTTCTTGGTGGGTCTCCAGTCACTGCAGGTGAGCAGCCTTGTCCCCACCCTCAGAGGGCCATTCTTGCTGTCAGCCATCTGCACACAGGATCCTCCAACCTTCTTTTCACCAGATGGCAGTGTCCTGCTCAACACTCTGAGACACACGTGGTCAGTACCCAGGCACACAGCCATAGGTCTTCCTTCTTGAAGGGAACACAAGCAACAAAAGTGGAGGGTAGTGTCCTCAACCCTGGGTGCACACCTGAAAATGCCCCTGCCATGGGCTTCACCACCAGGGATTCTGATGTAAATGGTCTCAGACAGGAACTGGCAGCAGTTTTGTTTCTGAATTGAAGTGAAATACATAGACAAAAAATACACAGATCATTAGTGTGAAGCTCAGTAAAATATCCCCAAAATGTATTTTTTATTGTATAAACATCACTGAAGTAAATACATGCAAACATTACTAACAATCTAGAAGTCTTCCTGCGCCCTCCCTATATCTACCCATTCCCTCATCTCCAAAGGTAACTTCTATCCAGGCTGTGACACCATAGAGATAAAAGATGTTCATGATTTTCTAAATACTCATGTTTTGAGGAAAATCTTTTATGTCAGCCTCCTTTTACTAAACATTGTATTTCTGAGATTTATCCATGTGGTTGGATCCATAATTTGCAAACTTTCAATACTGTTCAGTATTCCATTATATGGATATAATACAATTTATTAAGTTATTCTACTGTTGATGGGCATTTGCAATGTTTATAGTTTGAGCCATTGCAAATAATACTGCTGCAAACATGCTTATACACATCTTGGTATAAATGTGCACACATTTCTCTTGGGTATAAACTAGGTGTGCAATTGCTGGATCATACAGAGGTGCTGGTTCAACTTCAACAGATGCTACCAAAGTGCTTTCCAAAGTGGTTGCACCAGTTTACACTCCTGTTAGCAACATTCGTGAATTTCAGTTGCTGGACATCCTAGCAGGAGAGCAGTATTTGAAAAGTGCCCTGCTGGGCATTGGGTTGAGAACCACTGCTGCCATCTATGTCTCACACTTTGGAAACAGCATATGGTCCACATATGGCTAGAGTACTGGAGGAATGGGGGATGTGGTGTGATGTTTTCACAACCACCCAAGAAGCAGACATGACAGATATTTTATTCCCATTTTGCTAATGAGGACACTAAGACTCAACATGCATTGACTTGCCAGAAGTAACAGAGCCATACAGTGACAGTCAGGACTAAAACTCAGGAATTCGTATTTCCATCCCTTTGTATGTCCCCACATACAACACCATCATTCATTAGATGTCCAATGTATAGAGATTTGGGGCAAACCAGACACCAAGGACCCTTCTCTATTGCTCCTATCCCAGGGTTTAAGAAACAAAAGACAGCAGAATGACTTAGGCTTTGCCCACAGCTGAAGTCTCTGCTCATGGCTGTGAGAAGCACACACACTCTTCCTTCAAGCAGGGATGGAAGAATGGTCAGTGCCCCCTGGAGCAATATGGCCTGAGCTTACTCCAGACAGACAAGGCTCTGACTCTTAACTCTTCACTATCCTCCTCACTGGGTGACCTTGGACAAGGACTCAATTTCTCTGAGTCTCAATTTCTTCAATGGTAAAAATGGGAACAGTACAGGTTTACTTGACTATTCAAGTAGAACATTCTTATAAAAATGGAGTAAAAAGAAGAAGCAATTACCATTAATTTATATGAAAACATTTTTTAGCATTTCTAGACCCAAAATTCAATACATGCCCAATGTCTTTATTTCTTTACTATAATAAAAATGCTTAATTATATCCAGTTTTAACTTAAGTATAACACTCTTACAAGCTCTCTTAGGCTTTTTTGATATCTTAGCTCTCAGACACAGGTCAAAGATACAGTAGCTTGATGCCGAGTGTAGTTACCAAAGAAGGAACTTGGCAGTGCCACTCTTGCTGCTTGGAGTGAGCCTTTTATCCATTAAGAGCAAACATCTTTTTTAGATTTCTTTTGGTTAGCATAAACAGGTACAGTACTAATGTTGGTCTTTCATAAAAACAAAATGGTGGAATGTGAATTTAGGAAAGCAGCAGATACCTATAATATATACACCATGTTTTAAAGCAGGGGTCCTCAACCTCTGGGCCACAGACTGCTACCGGTTCATGGCCTGTGAGGATGAGCTTCATCCATATTTGCAGCTGCTCCCCAGAGCTATCATCGCTTCAGCTCCACCTCAGATCATCAGGCATTATATTCTCATAGGGGCACCAGTCCCTGGTGCCAAAAAGTTTGGGTATCATTGTTTTAAAGAATGAAAAGCATATATAAAAACCTAATACATGTAAACATTCAATACAATGTAGATACTCTTAATATTATCAGATATAGCCCATTAGCCCCAAATCTTCAGTTTTTCTCTTTCTACTGAATATTTTCCGAAAAGATATTTGCACACTGATGTTCATAGCAGAACTGTTCTGCAGGAGCCAGCCGGTTAAGAGCAAACAGTTCCTGAGAGGCGGAGTGAGGATTAAGGAAAAAAAAGAGAGAGAGAGAAGATAGAGTCGGGAGGGCTAACAGTGAATACTGAGCCTGAGTTTATTTTGCACTGCATATTTATACCCTTGGAAATGCATGAAAAACAAAACCCACACATCTGCAAACAATTGCTGACATTTACATAAGTTCTCTCACGAGTTTTCCATTAAGCCAAACTTCCTCCTTCAGTACAGAGCCCACCTACCCTGCAAACTTCTAGCTTGCAGGCAACTTTAACCCTGTCTGTAGGGCATTCGGCAAGAATGGCTCCCAACACTGTTCACAGTGGCCAGGACATGGAAGCAACCAAAGTGTCCTACGATAGATGACTGGCTAAAGAATCTGTGGTACATATATACTATGGAATATTAGCTATAAGAAGAGATGAAATACTGCCATTTGTGACAACATGGATGGACCTCGAGATTATCATGCTAAGCAAAATAAGCCAGACAGAAAAAGTTGAAAACCAATGATATCACTTATATGTGAGACATAAACCTAAAACCAACAAACGAACAGGACAAACACAGACTCATGGACATGGACAACAGACTAGTGGTTACCAGAGAATGGAGGGGAGGGGGTAGGAGGGAGGTAGATGGGGTAAGGAGGGTCAAATATGTGGTGAGAGAAAGAAATCTAACTATGTGAGGTGAATATACAATGCTATATATATATATGTGTGTATGTGTATATGTGTGTGTGTGTGTGTGTGTGTGTGTGTGTGTATGCCTTACTTTTAAATTGTATACCTGAAACATACTGGATTTTGTTAACTAACGTCACCATAAAAAAAATAATAAAACAAATAAACAAATAAATAAAACTAACGGTCTTCAAAGCATTGTTTGGACTCACTGACTGCAATTCTTCCTCTTCATTTGTTCTTGAACCTTTCCAACAAGACTTTCACTCCCACCACTCCACTGACACAACTCTTTTCAAGGTCACTAATGACTCTGGTTTTGGAGGACTGTTGGTCTCACCATACTTGCTCTACCAGCAACAATAAGCATGGTCAATTTCTCACTCTTTGACATGTCTTCTTCACTTGCCCTCTAGGACAGGCACCACACTCCTCCTATTCTCCTATCTCATTGGCTGGCCCTTCTGTATGATTAGCTTATTTCCCCTATTCCCCCCACCTAGTCATAAATACTAGAACAGTGGTCCCCAACATTCTGGCTTCAGGGACAGGTACTCCTATAAGAATCTAATGCCTCATGATCTGAGGTAGACCTGAAGAGTGATGCTGATGCCAGCTCTGGGGAGCAGCTGCATATACAGATGAATCTTCCTCGCATGCCTGCTGCTCACCTCTTGCTGTGCGGCCCAGTTCCCAAAAGGCCACAAACTGGTACCAGTCCATGGTCCGGGGGTTGGGGACCCTGTCACTAGACTGTTCCCAGGACTTATGTCTTGGACTTCTGTTTTCCATCTACTGTCTTTTCCTCAAAAATTTCACTATCTCTTGGCTTTAAATGCCACCTATTCATTGATAATTCCCAAAAGTTTATCTCCAGCCCCACCTCTACCCTGAATTCCAAACTCACAGATCTGACTGCTACCTGGCCTCTCCACTTGGATATTCAAAAAGAATTAGAATGTAAATTCCTACAACTGAATTCCTGATATTCTCCCCATCCTGCACCCCTGAAGGCCTCCTTCTCAATTCATAACAACTCTTTTTTTCTAGCTGCTCAAGTTAAAAAACCTTGATGTTCTTGACTGCTTTCTTTCTCATACCCAACAACCAATCCATTAGCAAATCTTTTTTACTCTATTTTCAAAATATATCCAGAATCTCACCACTCCTCACCATCTCTATTATTACTACCCTGTTCTAAAATACTTTCTTCTTTTCCTTGGATTATTTCAGTAGCCTCCTAACTGGTTTTCGCCTTGTCCTTCATAGCTTATTTTCAATACAGCAAACCAGATGTCACTCCTAGGCTTAAACCATACAGTGGTTTCCCATCTTGTTCAAAGTCAATCAAAGTGCTCATAAAGGTCCCCTACAATTCCCCACCCACATCTTTCTCCTGCCTTTGGCCTTTAATATTTGCTCTTCTCTATGCCAAGAATGCTTCTACTTCAGATATCCTGTGCCTCTTCTCCAAATCCTTCAAGGCTTTAACTATCACCATCTCAGTGAGAGCTTCCCTAACCACCCTACTTTATATTGCATGCGCATGTGGGTGCACATATACACCACTGTTGTTGTTATTTATCTTGTTTATTGCTTGTTTTCCCCGGTAGAATGTACAGGGCACAAGGACAGGGTTTTTGTCATTTCATTTCACTCCAATATCTCTAGCACCTGGAATGGTGCTAGCTTATAACACAAGTTCAGTAAATATTGATGTAATGAACGAGTTAGTCCCTACTCACAAATGATAAAACAAACAGCCTTGGTAAACAAGATCCTGATGGAAACCTCCATGACTTCTTTGGCATGAGAGAAATACAACTTATTTGAAGGGGGAAATAGTTTTGGTTTTCTCTTTTATTTCATAAAGTTCTATTTAATGAAGAGTAGCCATGTCTGCCCCATTCATCCTTTTCTAATCTTTAATATGCCTTAATGAGAATTAGAACACAGAAAAGAATGGGGAGTGGGAGCCTAGAAGAGGAGAGGAGAAGACAACGAATGAAGGGTAGACGGCTCCATGGAATGCATGACCCACAGGACCTGGACTTGCCCTGGGTCTTTTCTGCCTCACCTAGATCCTGAAACAGGTTTTCCACCTGCATCTCTGCTCTCTAGTCCCTCCCAGATTCATCACTCCTCCTAACCAAAGAATCCTTCTGGCTGGTTACATCACTAATTAAGCTTTTAGTATCATAGCCTCCCCATTTAAAATTTCCATCATACAATGGTATGAGTTAAGAAAGAATACTGAACTATTTTCAGCCAGCATAAATACCATTTCTCCCATTAGAGGTGGGAGAGGATGGAAGGGGTGCCGACTGCTCTGATGCCTGACAGGGAGGAGACAGTTTGCTTTTTTAATAGTATACCTCAGTGATAACAAAAGGGCCACTCACTTGGCATGATTTAAGGGGTACCAGAGACTGTTGCACTACTCACCTACTGCAACATTTGCTCTGCTCTGATTAGAACAGCTCTTCCTTGGATTAAGGTGCTGTGTCTTTAGCAGTCGCCTATAGAAGCCACAGATGTCCTGTAGAAGGCAGAGTCCAGTCCAAGACAATTGTTTACACTTGCCAAGGCAAGAATAAAAATGGAGGCCTACAAAATACATGTTTAAATATTTAAAAGTTATAAATCAAGCCAACAAACTGATAAAATATCATCCTCCTACCCTGAAAACAACCTAGAAGGCTGGATTCAAATTTAGAATTCTCAGATTCTTTGGACTTCTCTGCCAGAAGTTATGGCACATGAAAAGCCAGCCCCTGGCCCCCAACCCACGTCTAGGCTCCTTTCCCTGCCACAGAAACCTCCTGCATGTTCATGTGCTTACCCCAGTATGCACCTCCAAGTTCTGTTCACCTCCGCAAACAGTTGCCCTTTGGCTACCTTGGGCTTTTGAATACACCCTTCCATCAAGAGGACCAACACTGAGAATAGGCCTGAAGAAGAGCTGGGGCTCTTTGGGGTCTGAGGTTCTCAGAATGTGAAGGAGACCATGGGCTCTGGGATGGGAAAAGAGGGGCTATTCTCTTGGCCCTAAGGACTTCTCACTCCACTAAGAGAGGCATAGCAAGAGCAGCCTTTTAAAGTGCAGGACTCAGAGACAGAGGTCCTCTTGCTTAGGTCTAAGGGCAGTACTTCTCAGTTGTAGGAAGTGAAGGAGAGGACTGAAAAGTACCAAGGGAGAGAGAAAAGAAGAATAGGTAGCCAGCATGAGATGCTGCCTGGGCATGGGCTCACAGTGAGGAGTCCCTGGATAGCCAGGGGCCTAGCCCAAGAGCCAGGGAAAGGAAAACTAGTAAAGAAGAAATGGAAAAAAGGTGAGTGGAAAGTGAAAAGGCACTAAAAACAAGCTTACTTTATATAACCTTGGGTTTATTTCTGTATGATATATTTTATTTTATTTTAACTAGTCTCAAGTATACAGTACATTGGTTAGAAATCTATATAATTCATAAAACAATCCCCTCAATTGCTCCCTCCCTCCCCTGACCCTCCACCTAGCCAATGTATTAATGCTAACTGCATTCACTATGCTAGTGCTCCCCATCCCCATGACCATTCATCAGCTACTAATTTCTACTGCTTTAGCCCTTTACCCCATTCTCTCATTCTCCCAGCACCCCCAAAACCCCTTCCCCTCTGTCCATCACCAAATTGTCCACTATATTTATGAGTCTGTTTTTGATTAGTTTGTTCTTTTTATTCCTTAGATTCCACATATAAGTGAAATCATAAAGTGCTTATCTTTCTCTATCTGACTTCAATACCTCCTAGGTCCATCAAAGCAATATCTTTTTCCATCCTCTTTGTTTTAGTCTGTGTGTGTCTTTTAATCTGAAGTGAGTCTCTTGCAAGTAACATATGTAGGGGTCTTGTTTTCCTTTCCATTCATACACTCTTTTAGTTGAAGCACTTAATTCTTTTTCATTTTGAGGTACTTATTATTAGAAATGTAGTTGTTGCCATTCCTTATTCCCATTTTTGACACGTTTTTTCTTCTTAAAGAAGTCCCTCCGACATTTCCTGTAATACTGGCTTGGTGGTGATAAATTCCTTTAGCTTATTGTCTGGGAAGCTCTTTATCTGTCCTTCAACTCTAAATGATAGCTTTGCTGAATAAATTATTCTTGATTGTAGATCCTTGACCATCCTTTCGAATATTTTTTGCCAAAACCTTCTGTCCTGTATAGTTTCTTTTGAGAAATAAGCTGCCAA